>JASDQU010332799.1:0-12784 GCA_032191745.1 Picea mariana | reverse complement strand
TATATATATATATATGTGGGTGATTATTATATATAATAATAATAATAAAATAGACATAATTTTTTATTATTTTTAATTAATAATTTTTTATTTTTTATTATTATTTTAATGTCTTAAATTACATGAATATATCTGCTTTCCTTGACACAATATTGATTACATATGTGGAGGAGGAGAAGGGAGAATCAAATCCATATCCATAAACACTATTCAGTTTTTCATCTTACTTGAGAATTAATCCATATCCTAAACACATATCCTAAACAAATTGTGAGACTAAATAGACATGACCTTGAAAAATCCAGATAAACACTAGAAAAAAACAAACTAAATTATGTAAATGCAAAGTTTTTATATAAATATATATTTTAAAAATTACACTAAAAGGGGAAAGGAAAGAAAATGTAATATTGATAGTCAATACTCACTAGCACAGCTGGTGTTTCGGCTTGTGAACGCCGAAAGTTATCTGGACGGACAACATTCTGGTGAATTGAAACGCACAGACAGCTGAAACGCACATTGAGCTGAGGAAATCCAAAAGTTAATCTTAAATGTGGTAATTCCAAAGGTTGATCACTTAAACGTGGCAATCATATGGTGGTACTGTAATTTCTTAATATGATTAGGTAAATGTTAAAAAGTAAATCATTCATTGATTTGGGAGGACCACTAAGAATATTCCAGCATTTTCAATTATTAACCATCATATTATAATTTTATATTAAAAAGTGATTAATTGTACCCATCTCCAATAAATATACGTGTTTACTTAATTAACATTTACTTTTTCAGTTTTAACATTTACGTTTATACGTGGCGTCCTTCTAAGTTTCAAATTCACTACATAACTTATCGTTGCAGAACACTCATGCATTTCAAACCTGTTAGGATCACTCTTGCATTTTTAGCGTATGTATATACAACTCGGTGTATAAATCAAACACCCTGGATCGCTTGATCAGTGAACTAGATTACTGCATAGCTGAATCTGGTGCATCAATGGACCCCTTTTCTCTGGATTGCTGCATAGCTTAATCGGTGTATGGTATTATCTGGATTTGGCATTTGGCCATATTCTTAATGTTCAGATGATTATTTGAAAATTTTGGAATCTGAATAACATAGACATTTAGATATAAGTTAAAAAAATTGGAAGTTTAATGTGTTGATACAAGTTATTGTCTTGAATGTAGCTGCGCATTCATTCTTTGGTCCTTTATGTTGTGGGATGCTTGAAACACTATTAATACTACTAGACGACGAACTGTGGTTTTCACTGTTGAAACAATGTCAATATTGATTAATGTGGTTTTCACTTCAATCTAATAATTATGTTGTATTATGTAGATGTAACTATACATAATAATATCAAACTTCTTAAAACTAATCACTAAGATCATGGATTTTTTGTTTTGTTGTACTAAAATTGTTTATTTTTTAAGATAGTATACAATTTGTGGATTGAAAACTTATTTCTAGAATTTATACAATTCTCATTTGTTTATAATGTATGTTTAGTATTAAAGAATTTGTTAAGCTGATAGGCATCTCTTTATTGGAATTGATGGACTAATTAATCTTTTAATCATAAATTTTAATTTTATGGTCAACAATGAAAGATGTTGGCATATTTTTAGTGATCATCTCTAATCAATGAATCAAATTTTCACAAATTAATTTTCTCTCATTTATAAAAATGTAGATTTATGTGTTTACTTTTTCACATTTACTTAATATGATTAAAAAATTATATAATATTCATCAGATTAAATAATTATAAAATTAGCAATTGATTATGCTTATAGTAGTGTAGTGGAAGGATGACATTCGATTCCTCTACCCATTGGATTCCTCTACCTTCATGGATCACCATTCGATTCCTCTACCTTCACGGATCTCCTACGATTAATTTATGTATTCGATTCCTCTACCCATGGTGCGTTGTGGAAGGATGGCATTCGATTCCTCCACCTTCACGGATCTCCTGCTATCAATTTCTATTTCAAAACAAGATTTAAACTATTCAGGTATTTTTTTTAGAATTTTAAATTTCTGTTTCAAAACAATATTTAAAGTTTTCGGGTATGCTTTAATGTTGAATTAATTGAGCTAGACTGCTCCCAGGGCTCATACGATTCATATTTGAGTATTTGTTTGTAAACGGGGCTTATACGATTCATATTTGAGTATTTGTTTGTAAACTTTCAGATGCTCGAGTTTGTGGATTTTTTTATTTTTTAAATTAGGGTTTGTTTTGGACTGTATGTTAGAAGTACTAAGTTTAATTTTCGTGCAATAATTTTACTGTGAGCTCTCAAATTACGCTTGGGACCTGTCATCCATGCTTGTATCTTCTACAAATGATAAGTTTACATTGTGTAGTGCTAGTTACACCATTACACAGTCTGGAATTTCTGTATTTATACAATAATCCCTTTGCTTGCCATTGCTTAAATCCATTGGTTGTTGGAAAATTTTCATTTACTCTTCCATGGTTCAAGTTTACATAAACAAACATTATTCATGGCAATACTATAATTAACACTACCCTGTAAATTGTAAAAAAATTATGTCAAATGTTTTTTAATATTGTATTTAAAATTTTGAATGATTGTGCTATAATTAACACTACCCTGTAAATTGTAAAAAAATTATGTCAAATGTTTTTTAATATTGTATTTAAAATTTTGAATGATTGTGCTACTTAAGACGAAACGTTTTTAAGGTTTTAATCTATTCTGGAGGTTCACGTGTGCACAGTACAGGTCGGGTAGTGGATTATTTTGGTGGGTATGTTTTCGTAGAAAAAATCTTTTGTTTACTACATTACTCCCTGTCCTGTATTATTAAATTTATTACTTAAGCCGAAACGTTTTTAAGGTTTTAATCTATTCTGGAGGTTCGCGTGTGCACAGTACAGGTCGGGTAGTGGATTATTTTTGTGGGTATGTTTTCGTAGAAAAAAACCTTTGTTTACTACATTACTCCCTGTCCTGTATTATTAAATTTATTATTAAGGAAATAACAGCTTCAAGATTTTTTGCTGAGTCGCTAGGGGTTTTCTTCCCATACTCATAGAATGAAGCTTGCCTACATTTATTATATGATTTTGGCGAAATAAATTCACCATCGTATATTGTCTTTATAGTACTTAGTTTCAGATATTTTCCAAGAAAATTTTGCTTAGTTTATTGAAAATATTACACAATTTTGATTCAGTATAAAAGTACTTATATCCATGCTAAGAATAGTTGCATTATGTTATCGTGCCCATAATATTCTTAGTTTCTTCACATTTCCTGTATGGTTACTTGGACTTGGAAATGGAGAGAGCAGCTATTATAACAGTTAATTCATAGTTACAACAGCTGTAAGGCTAACTCACAGTAACCGTTGTAAGCATTATCTCTAACACCCTCCCTTAATGCTTACATTACAAATATTACAATCACAAATTACAAAACATAACAAAAAGGTTACAACACAAATTTTGTCATGTCTGTCTCACTGGTCCTCATATGCAGTTACACCCATATCTGAACTTCATAGACACGCTCTTTCTCTCCCATCATCTTCGAGCTACTACTTCATACAGCACAAATACAACCTCTTCCGACCATCTTTGAAGTATCTATAGGATCAACGATTCTAAACTAACCAGAAGAATAGTCTCGATACTGAAACAATCATCTTACAAAATGACCTTTTTACACACACTAATCAATACAATGATAACCCTTAATTGATGATCTTGAAGCACCGAAATACAACAAAAATCTCTAGCTTTTAACAGACTTCAAACTAGTTATGTGTTCGTTCTTATAGCTCCAAAGAACATCAAGAACTACATACCTGAGTTATATCACTCTGTTCTTTGAGTGGTTCTTGACAATATAATTTTACAAACAAAAAATAATATAACATACACAAATCACATCACACTATATGTAACACTACAACAAATCTACCAAACCAATTCAAACACTTGCCGAACATAAAGTCCACCCATTGTAGCGGGAATCAGAGTTTCGGCAGAGAGAAAATCGAACCCTGTTGTCGACACCAAAGCAGATCTAGTGTTAATAAACATGTTTTACAACCATCAACAGATTTGGTAAGCAGTTATTGGCTGCTACGGAATGAGGAGGCTACAAGCTTCCAAATCTTAAAAACGTGAGGTGAGCGCAGGTGATGTGACGGATCTCTTTTCTTCCATGCACCTGTCACTGATCAACGAATGCACACGCGTCTAACCTCTCACAGTTTGATCAGCGAATATCTAGGCAGCGATACCCTCGTCAGTTCTCCTACGCAGTGGTCCTTTATTTACAAGGAGAGTCTCCCGCAGCAATCTCACAAAACACACAGAAAATTTAGAAATTCAAACCCTCTAACCTAATCTACTCCTACAGCGGAATCAACTTATCACTCTTCTCTCATCTTCCAACCCCTCTCGTGAGAGAGCCAGGGCAGTCCTTGCTCTGATACCAACTTGGAAATCGAGAGAGCAGCCATTGCACAAGATTAACACACAATAATAGAATGTATTACACAGACAAATAGAGGTTACATAGATAGCATACAGATCACCGAATTCTAACAATCTAGATCCTAAAAAAGTGGATCNGTTACAACAGCTCTAAACCTAACTCACAGTTACAACAGCTCTAAACCTAACTCACAGTTACAACAGGTGTAAGCATTATCTCTAACATGATTTGTTTTTTCCTGAGTCTTATATACAAATACATTTAAGAATTTCACTTACTCAAAATGCTATGCTCATGTTGTTTTGTGGAAAGATTCGCCCCTTAGAAGTTCTTATCACAGAGGAAATATTTTATTTTGGTGTGATTTTGTACTCCAAAGTATTAAATGTGTTTCAGATACATTGTTATCCCATTTTCACAATTCTTGAAGTTTGAAGGATCATTTATTTCTTTTCCAAAACTTCTGGTGGTCAATTGACATGATTTCAAACGATTAAAGCTAACACGGTTCTTGTATCGTTAGCTTCCTACAATATTGGATTCGACTTGAAAAGGGTAGCACATGTATATCCTTTATTTAATTGATTCTTATTAGTCAAGCGTTTCCTTTTGAAAATTCAATCGGTAACCTATCTTTCTTGTAGGAACGGATCTCGTACCTTGGTTACACAAACAAAAAAGAATAGGTCCTTTAGACAAACAAAATGGTAAGTTAGCTAGCCCGAGTTAAATCTTGTTTGCCTTCAACAAAATTTTCTTTATAACTTTATTAAGCTTGGTCATTTTGACTGTAGGTTAGAGTTTGTTAATGTTACCTCAAGGTCAATATCGGTCTAGAGGTATTCGAGTTTCAGTGCGACGTATTCCCCTTCGAAATAATTTCAATGTCTTATTTGTTTTCCATTATTTGAAAGAATTATCTACGGTTATTCATTAAAGGGAAGGTTGAAAATATATATATATATATATATATATATATCATTTGTTTCTCCAAGATAAATCTTTTTGTTTAACGGTACTGAAAGTTATTTATAAAATGCAGAGTTCATTTTTTGTTTATATATATTCGATTATATTCACAATACAGGTAGGGTAGTGGATTCTTTTGAAGGCAATTATTCTATTACTTGAAATATAGCCTTTGGTTCATAATTAAAAATTTGAGAAGATTTGTCCATAATGGTAGCAATCTAAATGATAAATTTAACCTGGTTTAAATCACAATCATGAAAGACCAATGATGAGCATACAACTCAGTTATTCCAGAAAATAGGATCAAACTCTTCTTGAATAATCCCGGTTTTCATAAATGATTCTTCCTTCGGGTTTCTCTTAAATGTAAGAACTTTGTTGTCAATAAAAAAACCTCAATATAGAGCCTATTATAATTTGGTGTATCCATATCTTATTAATGTATTAATATATTTAGAGTTTTTTAAGTTAGTTAATACATTACATTGCAAATCAATACTTTAATATTTTAATTCATAAATCATATTATTATTTTCATTATTTAATATATTTAATAGTTTATCACATTAATTTAATTATTTTTTTATACATCAATTTATATTTCATTTATGTATTATTTAAATTATACATTAATATATTTAATAAATAACTAATATATAATTAATATATTATTTAAATAACACATTTAATTATATCATTTAATTGTATTAATGCATTTAATACAATAACTTATATATAATTAATATATTATTTAAATTATATATTTAATTCAATTTAGACTTTTTTATTATTTTGTTAAAATAAAAACTCTTATGTATTTAATTTATTATTTTGTTATGTAATGTAGTATTTTATTTCTCATTAATTTATTTTTATTTTATAATTAATTATTAAATAATATTAAATTTATAACTAATAATTAATTTATTATTATTAACTAATTATTAACTAATATATTAATATTTTATAAAAAAATTCATATATTTATTACTTTAACACATTAATGTAATAATTATTTATACATTAATACATTTTAAATCATTTAATACATTTAATATTATTTAAAATATTTCAAACTTGAACACATTGATGCATTTATTATTTTAGACATTAATTTATATATTAATGCATTTTAAATCATTTAATACATTTAATATTATTTAAAACATTTCAAACTTTAACACATTGATGCATTTATTATTTTAGACATTAATTTATATATCATTAATGTATTATTTAAACTAAGTACATTAATAATTATCAATATAATAATACATTAATATTTTAGTTCATCAATGTGTGTGTACACAGCATAAAATATAGAAGGAATCTGTGTCATTCCTTTAACGTTCTTCAAATGTTATATATGTCATTCCAATCAAGTTAGTAACTTTATTACTTTTAAATTGTCATAATATTATTGAAATGCAATTTTTTAAATTTATAGCTTATTTCTCTTTCCTTATATTTGTACTTTCCTTATGTTGTTATGTCTCATATTATTCATAAAGCTTTTATATGATAAACAAAACTTCATTTCAAAATTCAATATTAAAGTTATTTATCGTTTTACATTTAAATTATCACATGATATAATATTAAAGTTGACCTTTTAATTTATGAAAGTTAAACATAATTTTTTGGATTTTTATTAATTTATTTAATGTGAACCTCAAATGTCAAATCTCTCAATTAATATTAAGTTACTAAAAATAAATTATTCACTTTTAAATTTCCACTATATCACATTGTTTTATGCAATAACATTTTCATTCAATTCAATGATAAGGTTGCTTATGTAATTGACAAAATAACCTAAAATTTTCTTATGTTGCTTATGTAATTGACAAAATTGACAAAATAACCTGAAATTTTCTTATGTTGCTTATGTAATTGATAAAATAACCTAAAATTTTCTTATGTAATGGACAAAATTGACAAAATAACCTAAAATTGACAACGATAAGGTTGCTTATGTAATTGACAATGATAAGGTTGCTTCTGTAATTGCAACTTAACCCTCACTAAAAAACTCAAATTTATATAACTCATAATGAAAAACTCAAATTGATATAACCATTAATGCCATGCTCGAATGTTCCTCAACCCAGCATCCTTCCACCAATATTTCAATCAGGCATGCCAAAAACTCAACATGTTACTAACTTTTTTCTTTGTGACATTCTGGTGAACATTGTCCAATGTTATTTTGTGACAAACATTCCTTTCGTCACTCTATGAAAAACAGATCCCTAAGTCATATTGTGACAAAGCTCCTCCCACAAACATCGCAATGTGATGAGCATGTCGAAACCCAACTATGTTACTAACTTTTTTATTTGTCACATTGTCACGATCATTGTCCAACATCACACACCCATAAACAACTTTCCTGACGTGAATTTATGACAGCACTTTTGATATGGCATTGTGACAAAAATTCCTACCATCCCATTGTGACAAAAATTTCCTAATGTCACCTTGTGAGAAACATTTCGCAACATTGCATTGTGATGAACATTTCTACCGTCCCATTATGACGAACATTTCCTAACATCGCATTGTGAAGAATACTTCCAAACATCGCATTGTGATGAACTTTTCCCAACATCACATTGTGATTAACATTCATACCGTCTCAATGTGACGAACATTTTCCAACCTCACATTGTGACAAAAATTTCCCAACATCACATTGTGACAAACATTTCCCAACGTCGCATTGTGACAAACATTTCCCAACGTCGCATTGTGACAAACATTTCCCAACGTCGCATTGTGACGAACATTTCCTATCAATGCAATGCTCAAAATGAATGTTAATAATGCATCACTTTATGATTTTGTCGCACATCATCTTAACATTGCATTGTGACGAACTTTTCCCAACATCACATTGTGATGAACATTCGTATCATCCCAATGTGACGAACATTTCCCAACATCACATTGTGACGAACATTTCTCGTCATCGCATTTTGATGAACATTTCTTAACATCGCATTGTGATGAACATTCGTACTGTCCCAATGTGATGAATACTTCCCACATTTCTCAACATCGCATTGTGACGAACATTTCCCAACATTGCATTATGATGAACATTCGTATCATCCCAATGTGATGAATATTTGTGATTAACATTCCTACTATCCCATTGTGATGAACATTTCTGAATGTCACATTGACATCAACATTCCTATCATCCCATTGTGTCAAATATTTTCCAACATCGCATTGTGACGAACATTTTATACCTACATTACATATATTTAATCATTATTAATTTATTAATTTTATATCTATTATTAATTAATTATGGATTTCAAAATTAACTATATAGATATTATTAATTATATTATACTTACAGAGTTTATAATGATAATTTATCTAATAATATTTAGTAATTAATGCTTGTCAATTACTTATTAATCAAGTACAACCATTTTTTATTCATAAAGTTTAATCACTCTATATATATTATTACTTTAGCAATATATTTATTTATTAATATTTTAATAATTTAATAATGTATTAGTAAAGTCATTAACTTCAATATATTGCTACTTTATTAATATATTCTTTTATCATTATATTAATACTTTGTTAATGTATGTACTCGTATTTTTATTATATTTTTAATGTATTATTTTATTAGTGTATTAATACTTTAATAATGTATTATTTATTTATTAATATATTTAATGATATATTTATCATATTATTAATGTATTAATACTTTAGCAATGTATTGATTAATAATGTAACAGTGTACAAAATTAATTATTACATTACATTATTAATATATTAATTAATTTATAAGTTACTTTATACACTAATGAAATTAAACTTTAATTTACACATTACATTAATATATCAATGTATTATTACTTTATTAATGTATCAATAATATTCCATTACAATTTTAATTTAACAATTAATGAAACAATATATACTTTGATGTATTAATAATGTAATATGTAATTTCATTAATAAATGTATTAGTACTTTTACACTAGTCTAATGTATATATAAAAGTACTAATACATTAATTAATTTATAATGTTATATATTAAACTATTAATAATGTATTAATACATTAAAATATATATTGTCTCATTGATAAATTAAAATGTAATATAAAATTATTGATAAATTAAAATGTAATATAAAATTATTGATAGATTAATAATGTAATAATGCATTGATATATTAATAATGTAATATATTAAACTATTAATAATGTATTAATACATTAAAATATATATTGTCTCATTGATAAATTTAAAATGTAATATAACATTATTGATAAATTTAAAATGTAATATAAAATTATTGATAGATTAATAATATAATAATACATTGATATATTAATAATGTAATATATTAAACTATTAATAATGTATTAATACATTAAAGTATATATTGTCTCATTGATAGATTAAAAATGTAATATAACATTATTGGTACATTCTTAATGTAATGATGCATTGATATATTAATAATGTAATATATTAAGCTATTAATAATGTATTAATACATTAAAATATATATTGTCTCATTAATTGATAAATTAAAAATGTAATATAACATTATTGATACATTAATAATGTAATGATACATTGATATAATAATGTAATGTATAAATTAAATTAATATAATAATGTATTACTAAATAGATTATGTTCAATATATTACTACTTTATTAATGTATTTTTAATATATTATTTTATTTATGTATTTATTTACTTTATTAATATATTTATCAATGTATTAATAGTTTAATATGTTACATTAAATATTAAATATTAATGTATTAGTACTTTAATTCATACATTAGAGTAATGTAATAATATATTACTAAATACATCAAATTCAATGTATTACTATTTTAATAATTTATTATTAATATATAATTATATTTGTGTATTCATACTTTATTAATGTATTTATTAATGTATTTAATGTATTTAATGTATTAAAAAAAATATGTATATATTCGTGTATTTAATGTATTATTTTATAAGGTTAAATTAATACTCTATCAATATCTTATTTAATCATGTATTAATATATAAATTAATTAATACATTACATTATTAATGTATGTAGCAATTACATTATTAATGTATGTAGCAATTAGTAAATTGCTTTATACCATAATGTAATTAATTACTTTAATTTATACATTTTTATTATTATATATTACATTTATGTGATACTTAATCAATACACTAATTATACATTAACTATACATTATTACATTAATTTATACATTATACAAATATATTAATGTATAAATTAATGTAATAATGTATAGTTAATATATAATTAATGTATTAATTAATTATCATATAAATATAATATATAATAATAATTTATTAATAAAATACATTATTATTTTATATTAATGTATTTTATTAATATATTAATTATATATTAAAATTGCATTATTACATTAATTTATACATTATACAAACATATTAATGTATAATTAATGCATTAATTAATTATTACATAAATATAATGTATTAATGAAATACATTAATGTTTTGTATTAATTTATTTCAAATTAATTTATACATTAATAAATTTGTATTAATATATTAATGGTAGTCCCAAAACATGTTGGTCGTCAACTAGCAACAATCACTTTATAAAAGTGGTTGATATACGCTTAAAAGATTGGCTTATATCAACCACTTTTATAAAGTGGTTATTGCTAATATTTTATAAATTCTGGACGATTTCATCCAAAAAATTCAAGAATCAAGAAACTTAAGTTTTTATGTATTTCTCCCAAGAACCAATAAATCCATGGTTTTGATTTAATATATATCAACATTTTAATTTAAAAATAACTGAATATTTTGGAGAAAAAAAATTCCCTTTCAGCACGATGAACAATCAATCAAATAAATAATGTCTTTGATACATCAAATACATTTACACCATTAATATTCAATTGATCAATTAACATAATAGGCTTTAAACCTACCATTGTAATTAAAAAGAATAAATATTAAATGTATACATTAAAAACATGTGAAAATACATTAAAAGCATGTGAAAAAATATCCTCGAGGAATGTTTAATTTAATCCCAACAGCAAGTGTATAAATGTATAATGTTTAGATAAATATATAATGTTTTGTGGATTGAAAATGTTCATATAAATATAAAATTTGTGGATTGAAAACTTATTTCTAGAATTTATATAAAACAATTATCATTTGTTTATAATGCCTCTTTAGTATTAAAGAACATGTATTTTATAAACAATACTCATCATAAACTCTCGGCTATTTCGTCCAAGAGATTAAGAATCGAACAACTTCAGTTTTTATGTATTTCTGCCCAGAACCAATAAATCCATGGTTTTGATTCAATATATATCAGCATTTTGATCTAAAAATAATATTTTTAGAAAACAAATTCCCACAAGCAATTAAATAAATAATGTTTATGATACATCAAATACATTGACACAATTAATGCTCAATTGATCAATTAACATATGGGCATTACACCTACTTTTGTGATTAAAAATAATAAATATTAAATATATACATTGAAAACATGAAAAAATATCCTCCAGCAATGTTTAATTTAATCTCAAAAGTAAGCATATAAATGTACAATGTTCATATAAATATACTATGTTTTTAAGCAGCTATTCCATTTCAATGTATTCAAAACGATTTTAATGTAATCCCAACAGCAAGAGTATAAAGTGGAGTTAGGAGTTTCCGCGTAGTAGAGGCTGATCAAGACTGGGCTGCTTTTCCCAAAAGCAATTTAAGTAGAGCGTGCATTCCTACAGTCGAAGGTTCTTTTAGTGCTTGCCCTGGTTAAAAGGGTATTGACACCCTACCCCGTTATAGATAAAATAAACCATGCAAACAAACACGGTGAGGCTACGCTCACTTCTGTATTATTTAATGAAAACGGATTACATCTTTATATAGGAAAAGACTCTCTGGAGTCAGTTACATGCAAACCAAAGACAACTAGACTCTTAACTAAGAACTGACTCTTAACACGCCTATAACTGACTCTCACAACTAAAGCTTATAATTGGTGCTTATAACTGGCACTTACAACTGGCGCTTTCAACTAACGCTTTCTCCATTATTTCCAGGTCCCCCCTTAATGGAGAATGGATTGACTTCTACACCTAACATCTCCCTAAACAGTTCAAACTTAATCTTTCCAAGAGGCTTAGTGAAAATATCAGCAACATTTTCACTAGTATTACAATACACAAGAGTTATTTCATTTGACTGCAACTTTTCTCGAACAAAATGATACTGAGCTTC
>JASDQU010332795.1:0-12784 GCA_032191745.1 Picea mariana | reverse complement strand
CTGAAAATCACAAGAACTGGCACAACGCACTGCTAAATGCACTGTGGGCTGATAGGGTAACACCCAAAGCTACTATAGGTAATTCCCCCTTTTTCCTCGTTTATGGCAGAGAAGCCATTTTGCTACCTCATATTCTTCTTCCTTCGCTTCAATTGTCACAAAAAGTTCAAGAAGAAGAATGTCCCCCTTTAGAAAGTCATATTAATGCTTTGATGAAGTTAGAAGAAGCAAGAACCCAAGCTAAAAATAAGCTAAACCAACATCAACAACTGATTAAAAGATGGTTCGATTCTAGTTCTGCTTCCGATAGAAATTTTGAAGTAGGTGATCTCGTTTTAAAGTGGGACAAACCACACGAAGGGAAGGGTGGACACACCAAGTTTCAAAATCTGTGGCTTGGGCCATTTTTGATTGCTGAAAAGTTGGGTCCTAGTTCCTTCCGTTTGCAAAATCTTGAAGGATAGCTTGACACCTACCCGGTGAATGGCCAAGCCCTGAAAAGATACTTTGCCTGATTTTTACCTTTGTATATTATGTAAATATTTCCTTTAATTTTTACCTTTGTTCTCGTTTTGACTTTGATTTGAATGATCAGTTTGGTGTGTTTTTATGTGTTTTTGAAACATATGCATGCTTGTACACTGAGCCATTCAGACCAAGACCATAGAAAAATCTCTTCGCTAAAATAATTTCTGAAAGATTGTGCAAACATCAGTGATTTATATTTCTGAAAATGATATTGGAAAATGTTGTTTGAAAGAAGTCTACTAATTTCAATCTCTAAGTGAAGTTTTTCGTGATCATCTTTATCTTTTTACGCTGTCCCTTTTCCGTAAAGGAATGACTCAACAAGGATGTCTCCCTATCAAAGTAAGTTGTTTTAGAAATAAAACATTTCTGGAGCTGAATAAAGGACAGTATTTAAAAAATTCTGATGAGGTCTAAAAATATGAGAAAATGTCAATATTTTTCAGAGTCACCCCACTCAGCTATCTATAAAAGAAAAACAAAATAAAAATAAAAATATTAAGAGTTGTGGGAAGTGTTTGTAAACCCGGCGGGATACTGAACAGGTCCGCTGGCAGTGGGGCAATGCAAGCATGGCGCCAAGACAACTTCGTCGGGGTACTGAACAGGCCTGCTGGCAGCGAAGCAATGTCGGGTAAATGAAAATTTGCAAAAATTACATGGAACCTCTTTTAAAGTCCTTTATTCTAATCTAGAACTTCTTGACAGGATAAAGACGTCCGAGTGGGTTAAATGGAAACCTTGTCGAGGCTATGGACGCCTGCTGGCAGCAGTGGCCATGCCAACAGTATTGAATATTTTATCATAAAATCATGACTTGCTGATCTTTAAGACTGTTATTGGTTTGCATCTTTTGAAACATAGCTGAAAAAGACAGTTGATGATGATGTTAGTACAATTTTCTGGCTGTCGTTTTAACGATGAATTTTTCTTTGTTGTCCTAATCTGAATTCATTTCTGTTGACAGAGATAACTGCTTCGCCCAGCATGTCACCATTTTTGGCAGCCAATTCATTTTTTTAATTGCTCTTAAAAAGGCTGCCTACAGCAATTTGTCTTCTAACGACAAATCATTGTTGCATTTTGCAACTAGACTTTTGTTTTATTTTTGCGACAATTACAATTTGATTTCGATTCAGTTTTCACAACTGAAGGTGTGAAATCCCATCTATCATTATTTGGACTGTCGTCAGAACACTCCACCCCTAAATTAATGCACTGTGGATTGTCTTTAGTTCCCAAATTTACCTTTTCATGCGTCAAAGAGGAACTATTCATTTTACAGTTCACTGATTTTCTAAACTTGTCATGAAGATCATAATTTTTTTCTAATCTAACTACAGATTTTGGGATAGAGTTTACCATGTATGATGAATATTCTGGAGATCTTGGATCTGGTGTTACCGTAAATTCATGAAGATTTTCATCATGAGTACCTTCATTGATCACCGCACCCTGGAAAGTTTCTTCCATATGCAGAAAAATTATAATCTGTTGATCGTCATCGAAGACTCTTCAATTTGTGATGTTGTCTGGGATGGACGGTCTAAACAACAGTTCAACAGAAAATGCATTCAGAGATAAGCCTTCTGCAAGAAAAAGTTTTGAAGAAACGTTAGCTAGAAAATCAGCTTCTGAATTATTCAATCTAGGAATAGAATTTATGTTAAATGTGGAGAACTTGTTCACTAAATTCCATACCTCAATTTGGTAGCTTTTAAGGTGCGGAGATAAGGATATAATTTTTTACTTGTCTAACCACGATTTCCGAATCACCAAAGATAGTCAAATTTTGAATGTTCATATCTAATGCTTTTTTGAGGCCTTGCAAGAGTGCCTCATATTCTGTTGTGTTGTTTGTACATTCGAATTCTAACCTGCAAGCAATCACGGTCTTGTTACCTGCTGGATCGATGATCACGCAACCTACACTAGCTCCTTCCTTGGATTTTGACCCATCAAAGTAAAGACACCATATTTGATTTTCTTCAGTTGCATGTGTCCATTGAGAAGAAGTTGTTGGCTGTGTATATGTCAAAATTTCAGACTGTTGTTCCTGGTTAGTGATAGTGGAAGTTTCAGCCATGGAATTATCGAATAAAGTATCCATCCCCTGTATTTCGGGCGAATTGGAAAAAGGAATGAATGGTTCATTGGGATCATTTAAATCAGTCATCATGAACTTTAGATAACGTTCATGATTTACCTTGATTCTGTTGGGCTTTCCATTCTCGGGCAGCCATAGGTGAGACCAATCCGTCGCAAAATAGCCATGTAATTGTTCTGACTAGTCTCTACTTAAAAACAAACCATAAACTTCTGGGATATCTACAATAATAATATCAATCACTTGATTAACTTTAGGATTAGACGACAATATTATAAGTACATTTCTTAACACCTATCACTTTAACACTAGTTCGATCAAGCTGGATGGTTGAACTTTGGCATTAATCTTTTGACAAATAGGCCAAGGCATTATGTTAGATGATGCACTTGAATCTACCATACAGTTATGTACGTTTCTATTGAAAATTTCAAAAGTTAACAAAAATGGAGGGACATTTATGTGAGTATTAATAGTGGAAGTTTTTTGCTTTTTACTCGCAGCCTCTGAAACTGGTTTATCTACATTTGTTACATTATTTACAGGAAGGTCTCTTTTATCATGAGACTCGGATGTAGTTTTAGCAGAGGCCTTCTGAGGAGTTTTGGGGTTTTTTGGAACACCTTTGCTGCTGTTCAGATTGCTATTTTTGTTGTTCTCTACAATATTTTGTAGCATTTTTTGCAGAAGAAAAGGGAATTTTAATAATTCATAAATAGAAATGTTAGCCCTAATCTTCTTTAGATCTTCAACCAAATCATAATCTAAACTTGGGTTTACTAAATTCTGTTTAGTCTCGATCGATTTAGATTGTTTTGGGGGCAAAGTCGTAGTGATTTCAGAAGAAGGCTTATTTGTTGTCTTGCTCCTAGTATTGTAAGGATGCACTGTTTCGAAATTATCTTGAAAAATGCTATCCGAAAAATGTCCAAAAATATTCGGAGAGGATTCATCTTCTTCTACCGTTTCTTGTTCGGCTAATTTTTTAGGAACCTCAGGAGGAATCAAGTTATTGTGTCCTTCGAGAATCGTTTGAATAGCAAATTGCAGAATTTCTAGATTTAGGCCTTCAGTATTTGAATTAGGTCGGTTGTTGGGAAAAGGCTTCCTAAAAGGGGGTTTGTAAGGCCCTTTGCTCAAAGAAGCTTCTTCAGCCATCCATTTCAAATCTATAACTTGGTTGGACAATTTTTGAACAACTTTCTATAAATTTTCTAAATCTGAACTTTCAGGTTGAGCTTCATTTTGGGAAGGTCTAGGGAGGATTTCGATTTTCTTTTTGGAAGTTGAACTAGTCTCTGTCTCGTTTCTCATAGTGTCTTTTAAACTGAGGATGTCTTTCTCGATCTGACTGGCCTCTTCGAAGGCTTCTAACAACGTGGCTTTATTGGATCTCTTTACCCAAATGGTTATGTTTGGATGTAAGGCTTTCATATAATATGCGATAATAAGATTCTCGGTAGGCATCGAATCCGTAGGGATTAATTTTTTTAGTGTCAAGAACCTTTGATTAAAGTCTTTTATCTTTTCTTTGGGGTTCATTCTTAAACTAGAAATCTCCATGACTAGAACTTCAAAAGAATTTTCGTCTCCGAACTTCTCAAGGAAACAGGAATTAAATTTCTCCAATGACACGATGGTGTGGGAATGTTGGGAAAAATACCAGGTAGAGGCATTTCCCTGAAAGGTGTAGGGAAACAATCTATAGAATACATCTTCGTGCTCAACATTATGGAGTCTAATGGCTAACACAAACTTTTTGATGTGATCTTCAACGATCTGTTTGGAGTCCAAGTCAAATTTAGGGAGCCATTTCTCTAGGTGCTTTGGTAAAGGATGTTGAGGCCCAGGTATGGCCACTGCATCTTGCTCGAGCCAAGGTCTGGTGGGATTGTTGGGGTTGGCCATAGGTGTGGGTGGTGTCAAAATCTGGGATGAGGAACTACCTTCATCAGAGGATTCTTCTCCAGAAGAAGAAGTAGATGAAAGAGGTGGTGATGGTGGTATACCAGATCCTCTTGCTGCAGGAGTGAGGATTGGATCTGTAGGGTTTAAGGTAAGGTCAGTACCTCCAAGTTTTTCTCTAATATCAGATAATTCTAATGGTTGGTTCAAAGGTTGGTTTGGTTGTCTTATACGAGCTAAGGAACTATGCATTCTTCTGAGAGATTGGGGAACAATCTCTTGTATGTCACCACCCATAGGATTTGGAGTTACTGGTTCAACTGTGATCCATAGATCGTCATTTGATGCGGTTGCTATTTGAGGGACAATGTTGTTGTCTGAATGACTTCTAGTCACTATAGGTGAGTGGGTAGGTGGTGGAGGAGTCTTACGACCTCCTCGTGCCATTAATAGTTTTCAGGCCCTCCTTCTAGCGCCATTTGTTGACGGGCAAAATTGACCACTCGTCAACTGGAGGAGTGAATCTGGTCCAAGGTTGTCTAATTAACCCAAGATGTTTGGATTAATCCACTCCAACAGATTTAGTGTCTCTTTTGGATGATCTAAATCCTAAAGAAAACGAAAAAACAAAACTAAAGAAAATGTATTAACTTTGATGAATAGTAGTTGTTGAAGACTATATGTAAATCAAATATATATTTACAGTTTACTAACTAATATTTATAAAATCACTCTACTTGTTATATGTACAATATATACAACTAATTCTATTTCTAATATATATATAATATGTACAAAATACAAATTTTAATCTAAATCCGCGAAAATCGAATTATCAATTGATTTTTTTTTATTTTTTTAAATAGTAAAGCTATTTAATCTTTTTGATTTATTTCTTTATAATGTTAATAACTGAGAAATGGAAATATCAAACTGTTTAATTGAAAGTAGAAATCATAGATAGTAGAAGATTTTTTAACTACAGAAAACTTTTGTATTTAAACTAATGAAATCAAACTAACAAACTGACCTATTATCGCATCCCATATTTGTTCAGTGTGTAGCATCCAATCTCCCTGTCTGATGAGGTAAACCCACAATAGATCCTACAATTGCTTCTCATAAACGTGAAGCAATAATGATTGAATTATAATGATAGAACATAGAAGAGATATAATCACAACAATCTTGTCATTTCAAAAGTAGTCACGTTAAGATAAATCCTGCTGTGAGAGCTTGTGTGTAAATGTTCAATAAAGGATAAAGATAAATCTCTTAATTCAATGTTTGAACAAAATGATTGTTGCATGTTAAATTTGGAACGTAAAACATGGATAATATATAAATTTTATCATACCAATCTGTTGTAAACCATGACAGCTAAAGCAATCATAATTTAATTACAAATCGAAATAGTCATGACTTGAATAAAAACACGATATGGAGAAGCTAAAGTTGTGACAAATATCATATTCCTTTCAAGTCTGTAAATGAGAAATCCATAGTTTTTTCTCGAGGAAGAGATGATTTCAAGTTTACAAAATAACATGCTTATATAGGTTCCAGGAACATAATGTTTTATGTTGATACTATCAAATTTGTTCCAAAAATATGGGGGATGCAACCTCCCTGATTTTACTTGATATCAAAATATAAACAACCTAATCTATTTACTAAAAACATAAAATTCATATGGCTGGAAGATCTCAATAGTGCTTCAAATCTCCTTAGAAATCATGGGTTCCTGTTAACAAACAAAAATGGGGAAATTTTAGATGTGTTTTCAATTATAAAATCAAGCAACCCAAATTTTTTCTAACTAGCTACAGAATCTTACGATTCTGTAGCTAGTTATAATTATAACTACAATCATATTTTATTCATTCAAACAAAACAAACTAAAAGGTAATCTATGTAAAAAAATCATGTATCCTAAATTGAGAAAGACAAAATCATACTAAACTTTGAAAAAGATCATACCTCAAATCAAGGGATTAAAACATATCAAGCAATCTTGGAATTTACTATTGCTGTCGCTGCCACTACATTCTTAAAAATAACAGACCCTATAGTTTTTAGGCGTTTTTCCTTTGCTTGAGTAATGGATTGGAGTCTACTGTTCTTGCTTCTCAATGAATCCACTTGGCCTTTTAGAGCTTTAAGCCTGGACTGTAGTATAGGCACGTCCGTATAATACTAGTTGATCCAGGATCGACACTCATTACACTGTGGCTGTAGGGATTGTGCATTGGCACTGATATCATTAACGATTGGAGCATCGTCCACACGAAAGGTAGGTTTGTCACAGAGTTTGATGCTAGGAAAATCAAGATTTTCCTTTAGACATGGTGGCAGGTTGGTAACATAATCGTAGGGTCTGTCAGGACAATGTCCATATGAAAATTAATACTCTTCCGCCAAGAACCTTTCAATTTTCGAATCTGAGTCTTCACTTATCTCAATTTTGTTTTTTGTGTCTGCACAGGGTTTGGGTTTGTTTCAAGAACATTGTGAAATCCAATGAGCAACCCTTTTATTCATATAATTAACATCGACGATTCCCTTAAGCTTCTTCTCTGTGGGTCTTTTAACAGTCTTAGTACAACTCTTAGGATATGAATCCGGTTGAGTGTCGGGTTGAGTAGCATCAGGGTAGGTCGAGGGTTCCAAATTAGAGACAGGATCACAGGGCAGGAGCGGTGGAGGAGAGGTGGTAGGTTTCACAAGGGTTTTTGTGATAACAGGCTTGTCAACTTGTCCCAACTCACTATTACCAAATCCATTTCGTAACACAAAAGCATCCCAACAATCATTGTTTAATTGCAATTGATGCACAGTGATAATATTAATTGAACCATGATGGAACAAACTAGAATTAGACTTCTACCTCCTAAATTGATTTCCCATCCTGTACAGACTTCTAAGGAGGAAGTAGGGCATGTTCAATAGGAAGTCAATGAAACTCATAAGCAATCGCAGGTGATACAAGAAAACCAACCTAAATATTCCTTCACACGTAATGAATTGTTTCACAATAGCTAACAGATCATTCCATCTAGGTTTTAAAGATGAGACAGGCATATCTCGGTCACAACTGGTAATTTTCCTTGAGGTGAACAACAATGACCAGGGGACCTCTTCAACTTTTATGTTCTTGAACCATCTTTTCCCGATAGTTGGTAAACCCATAGCTTGGCTTAAAAATTATTTAGTCACCTCTAGCTGCATGTCGCCTATCTTTGCTCTACAATTGTCGAAGGTCAATGTGAACTCTTGAGCAACTCTCAGATTGAAACCCCTAAACTTTTCAATAAACAAACGCCAGTCATTCCTTTCTAAGTCGTCTCTGGCATTTTCATATGATAACAAGGTTTGGATTCCATTGGGCTCAATCCTTACCATTGGAGACATGGTGAATAGAAGGAAATCAACACCGAAATCGGAGGTAGGGTTTGATAAGAAAACACAAAGTCATAGCCCTGAGTTTCCACAAAACAATGCAATGACAGTTCAAAATGGGAGGCAGAAGCATTAATCACCATGCGTGGGAATGAGATCGTGAAGCCCGAGGCCATACAGAGCAGTAATATCATGTTGTACTTCATATGACACCTTGGCGTATGAGTACATATAAGGATGTAAACACTTGAAAACCATAGAATGAACGTTTATGACTTGATTACAATGTAAATGTATCAATTAAACATTGGATAATTAAAAGTTTTATGAATCAAAAACCCCATTAATATTAATCGATTATTAATGAGTGGAGGTCTTTCACTTATGTAACCAAGGAAAAACAAGGGAAACAATCAAGTTCATAGAAAAATACGATAATTCTATAATATACGATATGAACAGTTTTCCTTAATCAAAAATAAAAGAAGAGTGTTAATTCCAGCTATGAGTTTTCATGCTTACAGTCATGGAAAAAAAATTCAAAAGGAAGATTTGTAAAAAGCAAGAAGTGACAAGTGTTGTTTAGTGAGAATGGTCATGACAAGTAACTAGAATTTAAATACCATGTGTAGGCAGCTTATAAAAAATAGAAATTATATTTTTGTTGCCAACAGTTGGTTAAATAATGTCCAGTGGGCATGAATGGACTAAGTAGCAAGGAAAATTTGAACATCTTTCCTTTGGGATCATATGACTGCCTAATTTCTATGGATTGGTTGGACCAACACCATGCCATCTTAGACTATCGCAACAAGGCATTCACTTGCCTAGATGAGGAAGGAAATCGAAGAACAGTCCAAGGAATTCCTAGGGCAATTGTTGTCATAGAAATATGAGCACTACAACTGAAGAAGTGTTATAGGAAGGGCTATCAAATATTTTCAATCCATATGGAAGAATCATCAAAGGATAAGGTGCCAAATCTGGAGGATCGTGTAGTCTTGGAATATTTTGAATATGTGTTCAAGGTACTAGGACTACCTCCAAAGAGAGATATTGATTTATCTATTAATTTGACACCTGGAGCAGCTCCAGTGTCAAAGACTCCCTATCGAATGAGCACACCATAGATGAAGCAGATACAAATGCAATTGGAAGAACTTATGAAGAAGGGGTATATATGCCCAAGTGTGTAACCTTGGGGTTCCCCAATATTTTTCATGAAGAAGAAATATGGGAC
This sequence comes from Picea mariana, assembly GCA_032191745.1. Classification (NCBI taxonomy): domain Eukaryota; kingdom Viridiplantae; phylum Streptophyta; class Pinopsida; order Pinales; family Pinaceae; genus Picea; species Picea mariana. The sequence goes on along the minus strand of JASDQU010332795.1, from coordinate 3,605 downwards.
AATGAGATTGTGCATCGATTTTAGACAGTTGAGCAAAGTGACTGTAAAGAACAAGTATCCTCTGCCAAGGATTGTTGATCTCTTCAATCAGTTGAAGGATGGTAGAATATTTTCAAAGATAGATCTCAGGTCAGGATACCATCAGGTAAGGATTAAATAGAAAGACATCATAAAGATCGCCTTCAGAAAAAGGCATGGTCATTATGAGTTCACAGTGGTGCCATTTGGGTTATCATATGCACCCATTGTTTTTATGTGCTTAATGAATGGTGTTTACTGGGAATATTTGGACAAGTTTTTCATTGTATTTCTGGATGACATCCTTGAATATTCCACTTCAGAAGTAGAGAATGAGAATCCTTTGAGGATGGTGTTTTACATGATAAGAGAGCATTATATGTATGCCAAAATTGAGAAAGTTCTCATTTTATTAAATTAGAATTCACTATTTGGGGCATATCATATCGGAAGAAGGGATAGTCGTGGACCCTGGAAAGATTGAGGCCATTAAAGGGTGGACAACACCTAAAAATGTGGCATAAGTCAGATCCTACATGGGTCTAGCAGACTACTACAGAAGGTTCATTGCATGATTTTCAATAATATCTCATCCCATCACTTCATTGCAAAGGAAGGGGAAGAAGTTTCAATGGATAGAAGAAAGTGGAAGGAGTTTATAGCAATTGAAGTAGTTGTTAACCAGTGCTGCAATTCTATAAATTCTAGATCTAGATGAAGATTTTGTGGTTTTCACTGATGCGTGCAAAGAAGGGTTGGGTGGAGTCCTTAGTCAGAATGGATTTGTAATATGTTTCGAGTCCAGAAAATTGAAAGAGCAAGAAAGGCTCTATGCCACTCATGATTTGGAGTTAGCAGCCATAGTGCACGCTTTCAAGAAATGGATGTACTACCTCATAGGAAATAAGTTTGAGCTAAAGATAGACCATAATGTTCAGAAGTATTTGTTTGATCGACCTAATTTGAATGCTAGGCAAAGAAGATGGTTAGAATTCCTTTGTGAAAATGACTTTGATATAAAGCATATCAAGGGGAAATAAAACAAAGTGGATGATACACTCAGTAGATGAGTGCATGGGCTGCATGATACAACCATTAGTATGCACCAATCAGATTTGAAATCCATAATTGTTGAGTCTTCAAAATCAGATTTACAGCACAAGGAATTGGTAACAAAATTGCAACAAGGTAAAATGCAGCAAAATGTTGAGGTTTATGATTGGGACTTGATGGGACTCTCTTGTACATAAACAAAGTTTATGTACCCAATTCTCTTGAATTGAGGAGTGTGATTTTAAAATAAATTCAGAATTTACCTTATGCAATACACCTAGGATATCAAGAAACAATTTCAGCAGTGAAAAGCCAATATTATTGGCCAAGCATGAAGAAGGAAGTTGCTAATTTTATTTCCAAATGCATGGAATTTAAAAAGTTAAAGGCTGAGCATAGACACCCGACATGTTTGTTAAATCCATTACCCATTCCTAAGTGGAAATGGGAAGTGGTGACAATAGATTTCATCAGAAGATTTCCCAAAACAAGAAAGTAGCATGATGGAATCATGGTAGTAGTGGACAAGATTACTAAAGCTGCCAATTTCATTCCAATGAAGACTACTCACAATGCAGCTAACATTGTTGATATATATATGAGGGAGGTAGCACAACTGCACGGTATTCCCAAGGCAATTGTGTCTGATAGAGATCCAAAGTTTACCTCAAAGTTATGGAAGGGGTTATTCAAAAGATTAAGAAAAAATATGAACTTCAGCACGACCTATCATCATGAGTCTGATGGGAAAATAGAAAGGGTGAACCAAGTGATAGAGGACATGATAAGGATGTATGTGATGGAAAACCCATCTAAATGGGAAGATTATCTACACTTGGTAGAATTTTCCTACAACAATGGGTATCAAGAATCACTGAACATGAGCTCGTTCGAAGCACTTTATGGCAGAAAGTGCAACACCCCAGTAAGATGGGACAATTCAACATATAGGGCAGTGGTTGGGCCAGAGTAACTCAAGGAAATGGAAGAGAAAATGTTGAAGATTAAATAGAATTTGAAGGATTCCCAAGACAGACAAAAAATCTATGCAGACAAAGGAAGAAACCACGGGGAGTTTAAAGTGGGTGATCATGTTTTTGTGAAGGTGAAATCCAAGAGAAGTTCCCTGAAGCTGGGAAGTTGTTCTAGGTTGGCAGCTAGATTTTGTGGATCATTTGAAATCCTAGAAAGGATTGGACCAATAGCTTATATGTTTTCATTTTCTGCACCCATGGTTGTTCATAATGTATTTCATGAATCATTTCTCAAGAAGTATATACATGATTCTAAGCATGTGATTGATTGGAATGTGATTCAGGTGGAGCAAGAAGTCTCTTTACAAGTGCATCTCATCTGCATACTGGAATCAAAGAGAAAGCAAATCTAAAAGTGAGACACAAATCTTGTAAAGGTTTAGTGGACCTGGTATAGTCTTGAGGATGCAACATGGGAGCATGAAGATACTATGTGGGCATAGTACCCACATATTTTTGAAGATTTTGGAAATCTTGTTGTTGTTGTGTAAATAAGTTGCACTGAGGAAAGTGAAAATTTAAGGGGAGGGGATTGTAACACCCTAAGGTCGAGCCCTTGCTGCATTGTAATTATGTTTATAAGTTGGTGAACTGAGTGGTTATAATATGAGAGACTTATGTGTTTATTAGTCCGAAGAGCCCAGATGCTAAGGCCAATGAGCCTAATTTTTGTATATGCAAATACACACATCATTAATAAAAATTACATCGTTGTGTGTAGACCCTCCACGAAGAAAGAGTTATAGGGGACTAAGCTCCACTAGGTATGGAAGGGGCTAAGTGTCTAGGAATAGGGGATAATCTAGAGATCTTACCTCTAAAGGAATAATATTATATTACTATTTCCTAAAGGATAAGTTTTGACTTAACTGTGTTGTCCTAAGTTCCTAGGGAAAGGGGACAAGTTTTAAGTGGAGCTCATGCAACTTTCGAGAGACATGTGTCAACCTGGGCGCATGCATTTTTTAGGGGGGGAAGTCAGCTCATTGGGGGTTCCCTCTCCATTCTATCAGCCTTCATGATGATATGGAAGTCTTTCATCCTTCCCAATTCACCCACAGATCCACGCATTGAACCATCTCTCCATCGTCGTCCTATGTATCACTCACGCACCTCTGGAACCAGTGAACCCATGAAGTTGACCCATGTTTTCCTGTGAAGTACAATGCACCTGTACTTTTCCTAAGCTGTGTTCTGTCTTCATGGTTGGTTGTTACATACCACGCAGTTCCTTGACTGATCTTGGATTTCTTCCATATTCTATGTCCTTACCCATTTTCAGTTGTTATCATCACCTGTGCGTTAGCTGAGTTCTTTTGTTGACATCACCTGTGTCCATTTGACTTAAGAGATTAATTGAAGAAGCAAGTTGTCAGGCTTGTGAGAAACATTTCCAAGGTGAGAGAGTTTGTTGGGGAAGTGATTTCTCCTGAAGGGAGTCCCGTAGAAGCTACAATACTCTAAGAGTTCCATTCCAGCCTATTGTTGAAGACCAAGAAA
>JASDQU010332790.1:0-12689 GCA_032191745.1 Picea mariana | reverse complement strand
ATGGAAGTAGGTTGTGAGGTTATGGTTCTAGAAATCTAAGGCTTCTTCATTCATTTTTCCTACCATATTTTGGTAAAGTAATTATGGTATCTAGTTGGAGAATTGATGTTTGTGGTTTTATCATTAAGGCTTCTTCTAAGAGCTTCTTGAGATTTTGATGTAATGGTGCTTGAGACGATCCAAAATATTTTAATGAGGATTCTCTACAAGAATCTTGTTAGTTTGTTTTCCTGTTAAGGACAAGAGTCAACCTTGTAGGGTATTCTTATGATATATTTAAGATCCCATATTTGTTTTTATAGACATGGTACTCCTCTTTCTCACTCCGATTTTAAATTCACTTATTAAAATAATAGATTTAAGAATTCATATCATCAACACCTAAGAGTGGACTAGGTGGTAAAACAAATAAAAAAGTAGTAAGTGGTAAAACATAGCATATTAATAAAATAAATTGAGATATACATAAGAAATACATCCATTCCATCAAATCTATTCATAGAGTAAGGGAAAAATGTTTTGAATCAAGATATAAAAGACATAAAATAAATGATGGTCCAAAATAATGGGATTTAAATGATTTCAAACATGTAATATCATAATGATGAAATGGAAACACATAATCGAGATCTCATGCTTTAATGAAAGTCAAAAATCACAAAACTTATGAGCTCCACAAATATCTATCTGTGAGAGCCTTTAAAATAATATTACAAATTGGTTGTCCAAGGTCAAATAAAATGTGGGAATAAATATCACATCATAATGTTCTCGATACTTAAATGATAAAATGAAGTGTGTTTGTCCTAATGGACCAAGATGTGGATTCCATGGACCATACAGTAGTAGAGGTAACCTAGAAGAAGAGAGAAAAGCAATCAAGGATTGAATATATAGGTAAACAATATACATATAAAGCTAGATGATCATAGATTGAGATGAAAACAAAGGGGGAAAACATCAAATTCAAAATGTACTAACAAAAATGGAATTAGAGTTGGATGGATGTATTTCCTCATATCACTCCCATTGAATACCCCATTAATATAACTGGAACTTGACCCTTTCTGATGCAATGACTTCTTCATAGATATGGATGATTAGTTATTTCGCGTAGAAAATCATTGAGAATATTTTCAATATATTCCTTTAATGACAGGATTGTTCTATTTCACTTTACATGAAGAGAAAATATTTCATCCTCCATTCCCTTGCACTTAGAGAGTAATTATTGTATTTTTTCCCAATAATATTCATTATCATTAACAATGTTAACCAACCATCATTTTATTGGACCTCTTTTGGGAAACTAGTGAGATTGTCAAAATCACTAGCCCAGGAAATATTAAGTATGTTAAACTCATATTCTAATTGGTCCTTGGTTAACAATGTTTATTCTCTAGTCAATTATGGATGTTCAATTTCATTAACTATTTCAAGTGATTTTGAAAATGAATCACTTCTTTTTCCCTCAATAATTTGACAAATTGCAATAGATTCCCGCATGAACTCTACCCTCGTGAGAGAACCAACGTTTATTTGTTTCATTCTATTTTTTCAGGGTAAAACATTGTTGGCACATGGGCAGACCCAGGGTTCAACACTCAAGAGTGCACCAACAAAACCCTAACTATCGACCCTTTCAGAAACACCTGCAAAGTAGATGAAGTATCACCCGAGGCAGAGGCAGAGGTGGTTGCAAGACTCCAGTGTCTACAACCTTAGTTGGGACACAAATATGTGATTACAACACCTTAACAGAGCACTTAGCAATTACATTTCCTCAGTATGTAACTAGTACCTACTTCTCATATAAAACTCTAATTACAAAGCATCACAATATTCACCTAGATCTAGTAAGTTCAAGCACTAAGAACATTCACGTAGGTTAGATCTAGTATTTATCCATATTATTAAGAACAAAGCATCAAAAATCTAGCTATCATTCATCTATATCAAATAACTTAAGAAAATAAACATAGAAACACATCGACACATCACACAAAGAATAGTAACATAGGATATACGTGGTTCACCCCCAGCCTGGGGCTACATCCACCAACTCTTATTCTATTTTATTGTCTTATGTTAATCTTCTACATGCAATGAGCCACAAAATCCTACTCTGCATAGGACAAGAGAGCTGCACACACTTCGCTAGATCCTCTTTCCCCGAGCTAGGTTACAGCACAAAGACTTTACATAGTCTCTTACAGTCACTTGCACTTAGCCTTGCAAGTCTCTCACAGCATGCACAAAGAATGTACAACCCTTGCTTGTACTTAGCACTTAGTATCACACAGTTACCCATATTCTCTCCTACTTACATCACCTAGATTTCTATTTATACATTACAAAATGGGCCTAAACATGGGTAAACCCATGGGCCGATATCCCCATACCTGTTACATAAGCTCAAAAACCCAAAAATCCCTAACAAGGGGCTGAGATCCCACGATCTCTGCTTCGACTTGCGCTCCACCTTCGACATCCTGTCAAAGTCCAAAAATAGGTCAAAAAGTGACCAAGGATCCTCAAAACTTGGTCAAGGGCCAATAGGCCCCCAACACTCATTTGTGACTCGTCCCGAGTCACTCTGATCTGGGTAGCTTTGCTTCAAAAGCCTCGAGCTTGGCTTGAGCTACTTCAACTTGTTGTTGCACCAAGGCCTCCTAATCAACAAACTCGTGGATAACTGCTTCATTGGCAGGTCCCTCTAAGTGTTGTTCGACTGTAGCAAGTACTTGTTCCATATATTCTCCCTGGCCTTCAATCTCTTCAAACAGTTGGAATGCTTCGTCATGGGCTAGTTGGAGCCTCTGAGTCACTTCCATGACTTTGCTCTACATGGTGTGGATCTATTATTGAGCAGCACGCTATTCTTGGGATCTCTTCATCTTTTCAACTGCTGGCAGGAGCTTCAACTATGCCTGTACTATTGTGGCTTGCTACTTTGCCTCCTGGAGCTGTGACTCCAATGACTTTAGTTCTGGGTCTCCAGTCATTCACTCATAGGTTTGTGCACTCCTACTATTAATATGTTTACATTCCAGAGCAAATGCTCTGATCCTCTCAACTACACTCCAGGTAGTGACTTCTCTTTGGTCACGCACATCTTGTGGGGTGTGTGGATCTGCTTGTAGCTCTAAGTCTGTTATTCTCTATTGAAGTTGTTGGATGGATTTAGCAAGCATCGATACTTGATGTTCCACTGGTTCTTCTTCCTTTTTCTCTAAGCCTGTCACAAAGAGAAGTGATCTGTTGACTGCTTATTTGAATAAAAGTTGTTCTGCGAGCAATTGCTCCTTCTCTTGTCGGATCTACACTTTCTCCTCTTCAAACTTGATCTGGAGGTCGTCCTTCTCCTGCTGCGCAACCCTGCGTTGCTCTACAAGTACTTTCTATACTTTCTTTAGGGCCTTTGTGGCATGTTCTGTTTCTTCCTGTGCACGATGAAGGTGAGCTTCGGTCACATCAGCTAGTCTGTAGAGTTGTGTGGGCTCATCTCCCAACTCTGGTGCTTCTGATGGTGGAGTTGTAGTGGACACTACACGACTGGAGTGAAGGTCTTGTTTTACCCCTTTGATTTCTGCCTCAATCATATCATACATCTCTTCCTTCTTGGCTTCATGTTTATGCAAGATGTCATGTGAGGCATTTGAGACAGCTGCAATGTTGAAGTCGATGTCATCGAGCATGAGAACTGTCTATAGCTTAGTCCTGGTGGCTTTGGATTTCTTTCAAGAAGTAGGTTTCGTGGGGGTAACCTTCTTTTTCTAAGAGGGATCAACCTCATCAACAGGATCCCTAGGTGGTGTTACTTCACCTTTCTTCTACTGACCATCTTTTCTGTTGGTCTCTTCTTTATTTACTTCATCAACACCTCCTCCTCTGGGGGAGTCTGAAGCAGTTTCATCTAAGGTATTGTTCAGTTGTTGAATTTCTTCTGTCTTCTTTCTTCTATTGGTTCCAGGTGTATTGTGTACTTCATGAGCGGCCTCTGAGATACCAATTTTTTCAGGATCAGACATTTTTGTGGGGTCAGCAGGGATAAGGAACTCTGCAGGCTAGTCCTTGGTTATCTCTTCAAGGTCCTCCTCTATGAGATTATAGTATGAATAAATCTCTTCTTTATGCTCGTCGGTGCATGTAGTTATGTAGATAAAATGTTAATCTGCACAAAATTTTATAAGTGGCCTGAATCGGTGTAGAGTGTTCGACGTCATATGAGGGTCAGCCTCAATGGATCTCTTCAACTGGAGGTAGTATGTATGAAATACCATGTTCAACTGACACTATTTCCCCATGTCGCTTGAGTACCATAGCGTGGTAAACTTCGCAGCGAGCGACTCGATTGGTTCAATGTCCGGGAAGGTCACACCTTGCAGCATCTCCTAAACTATAAATGCAATGAGGATCAGAAGCCAGCTAAAGTGGAACTCATAGCCCCGATCCTAGGCTTTGTGACAATCCAATTCGAGCTAGCTGACAAGGTACTTCTCCTAATTCATTTGTACTCCTTCTACAAACTTCCCTATGAGGTCCACAACGAGCCTTGTGACCTACATATGTCTGTTATTTCTCACCAGCTTCCTTGCGATCAACTGATAGGCCAGGTGCACTATTCCATTCTGGATGGAAGATACCTTGTAGCCTCACATCCCTTTTTCTACATAACCATATGTGTCTTTAATTCTCTATGTTAATGTGTGGTCCACAACCTTACCTAGCTAGATGTCCTGTGGATTGGGTCCCTCCATGCTCAACCCGGTGATCCTATGGATCAGCGTGGGGTCGAATGTGATGCGTCTGTCTAACCATAGATATCTGCCATGGTAGCATGATAGAAGGAGCTTGACACATGCGTTTACGTCCTAATTCCTTCCAAAATGTGGGATATTCATCACATTCGGGATGGTAGACTGCACGAGGTTAATAGTGAATTGTTGGGGGATAACTTTCAAGTTCTTCCCCTTCATCCTGGTCAAGTATTGGTGAGGAGCGAGCATGCTGTAATTCTTGTGGTCCCCTAGGTTGAAGTTGTTGAACTTCAACGTTGCGATTTTATTCTGTTACTTTCTAACTGGACATATCCCCTTCGGGAGGTACGCAATAACTAGGGTGTAATAAACATCTCTCGGGACACTATCACTACTCACCGCACTGGCTATAGGTGGGCTATAGTCGGGTAGGATAGTTGGGATTAACTTCACATTTGCCAAGTCATCTCGGTGCTTGGTTCTCTTTTCTGTTGCAACTCGAGATGGTCTAGATCTGTGAGCAGTTGACAGAGAGGCTTTCACTCCTCTTGTCGATGAAGCTTGAACTCCTGTAGAAATCACTCTCTCGGCCATAAGATCAATTAGAAATTCTTAAATTGACTTCTCTACAGTGTTGATTTTGTCTGACATGCACGCTCATGATCAGATAACTCGATCAATGACTGAATGCTCACTTATAATAGAAAAGGTGTCGATATTAGTAAACACAGCGTGGTAGCAGTGAGTTCTCTTGTGGGCTCAGATACAATTCGAAAAATTGTTCTTGGTGCAACAGTCAATGGACTAAGTAGTCAGTGAGGTAATGAATCTTTAAACTGGGTGTCAAGCCTTCATCAATGCATTTCTTCCCATTATGGCACAATCCCAACGGTCCGATGGCAACCTTTCCAGTCATAATTGTTGTTCTAACTGTTCAAGCATGTCAGTCTAACAGTTATAATGTTTCCAACGATCATATTTCTTTTCCATGGAGAAGTGCCATGTTGCACTGTTCTGATATCTCATCGAAGTTCCAGTTTTTCAGACCTTCCTTTTGCAAAGTTCCCTCGGAGATCTCTTGCAATTTTTCGAGCTTCGCTCTCTTCTGATGGAGCTTTCTAACTTTCTTTCCTGTGATCTTTGTCTTGGTGTTTCTTTTTCCATTCTGATTCTTATATACTTTTTTCATAGTAACTTTGGCTTGTTGACATTCTTTCATAGAGGTAGAGAGTAATACTTCATCTTTGTCTAGGGTAAGTGATTTACTCTTCTGTGAGTCTTCTTGTGTTCTTTCAACTTCAACATCCATGTTTCTAATTCTAATTTGCTTCGATCTGTTCTCTTTCTCTGCAATCAAGTGCATTATGAGATCTCTTAATTCTTGTTTTTTCTATTCTAGGGCCTCCTCTTCTTTTCTTCTGGTCTCATTCCTCTCAATCCAGGGTTTTCCTAATAACATAGCAAATGGGGTGTTGTTCTCAATAAATTTAATAACCTCAAAATATTCCTCTGTCGAAGCTCCATGAGCACTCATGGATATCTGGGTAAGTCTTCCACATAGGGTTATCATTTTTTCTCTGAATAATCATATTCCTCCCAATGAAGGAATCATCGTAGGATTTCCTAAAATTTCCCAAGTTCTTTCTGTCATGATATTCACATGTGTTTCCTCATCCACAACACAAACAATGTCAAAGTCTCCTATTCCTATTTTTATGCATTCTTTTTCTTTGAACATCTCTGATAAGTTGACATCTTTGTGATAATTCAGGGTTTCTTTCATCTGTAGAAATACTTCCTCTAATTCTCTCTGGGGTTCTTCCATATCCTTAGTCTCTTGGTCTTCCTTAGGGTTTTCTTGGCTTATATTCATTTTTTCAAGCTTAGCAATCATTTTAGGGCAATCCAAAACTTCATGGTCCATAGCTTTACAACAAAGACAACTAGGTCTTCTATCAAGGCAATCCTTAGCAAAATGTCCCGACCTTCTACAGCTATAACAAAGGGTTAATCCTCGCTTTCTCTTAAATGATCCCCAACCTTTTTTGTACTGCACACTAGGGTCATAGTAGTTAAATTGCAAAAAATGATTTCTAGGATCCTGCATCCATTTGTTAGTCCAAACATTCTTTCTATGCATAGGAATAACATATCTTCCATCATATCTATCAGATCTACGCATATCAAATCTTCTTTCTTCTAGTTGTGCCCTACTTTTCAAACTAGAATAAAATTTATCAGAAATACCTAGATCCACACTCTTGAAACACAAATTTTCACTTATCTTACCTTTATCAAAGAACAAAGCTTCAATATCCTACCTCTTTTCTTCATATCTGACTTATCTTCTTAGCACATATCTTTACAAGTCAAGTAGAATACTCCACACTAGGGCAACAGATCTACGCATGAAGCTTTCTCTTTTCTATCAGTTTCCAGCAAACAAAGTTTCAGGTCCCGGCAATAGAACCATTTGTTGGAACATGGGAAGACCTAGGGTTCAATGCTCAAGAGTGCACCAACAAAACCCTAACTACCAACCCTTTCAGCAACACCTGCAAAGCAGATGAAGTCTCACCCGAGGTAGAGGCAGGGGTGGTTGTTGTTAGGATATTTAGACACTTAGTAGTTATTTAATATCTACTTGGTCTAATGTGTCGTTAGGTAAATGTTTGTTTCTTTAGTATGCATTAGTATGCATTTGTAGTTAGGAAATATAATGGTCACGATATGTTCCCGACATAGAGTGATCTGACGGTTCATATTCTCCTCGATCTTAATGGTCATTGATCCATGGCTTAACACCCGATTGGTCCATGGTCTCTATTTAAAGAGCATGGAGGGTCATTTTTTGATACTCTATTATGATAAAATCTCTTGTAAAATCTATCTGTAATATTTTTCTTTGCATTAATAAACTGCTCCAAGTGGTTGCGTTGGCTGGGGTTGTGGATGTTTCTCCGTAGGGGTTTTACCATGTGAAAACATCGGTGTTTTGATCTTTGATCTAGTTATTTGAGTGGTTACTGAAGTGTTCTTCCTCTGTTGGAATACATGTGTGTTGTATAACATGGTATGAGAGCATGTTTGAAGAATTGCTCCTATTGTAGATTGAGATTGTGAAATTGAGTTGTCTCGTATCCATTTTTTGTCATTTCCATACATTTCTAGGCTGATAGGAATGTTCAATTGTGTCCAGAGCACTTGTTTCCATCAGGAACATTTTTCTTTTCACTCAAAAAGGTTTTAGTTTTCCCATGATATGACCATTACAGTCAGATTCAGAGGTATAAATCCTAAATACACATTTTTTAAATTTATGCAAAGTTTTATTTTGATTTTATTTCGGTTTGATATTATTTGTTTCCGAGTTGCTACTCTTTTAGATTTGTGTATGCTCTTTGCCCCACGCCCTGTGCGATCTCGAAAAATCAGAAACAAGTAGAAAAAGGTGCATCTTCTGGGTAAGCTAACCGAGATCTAACCCTTGTTGTCATCGAGAAGCAAATTTTTTTTCTTGTGTGAAAAGAGTTTTTTTTTAGCACGCTCTCCAAGGCTGTATTCCACAACAACAACAACAACACCCGCAATCCTCCTTCTGAACACTACAATATGTTTTTCTAGACCTTTGGTTAAAATTTGTCTTATTAAGTAAGAGGTCTTGAGTTCGAATCTCTCTTCTGTTACTTTTTTTGAAAAAGTTCATGGTAAAATTGTAAAGTGTATTTCACTTCAAGTATAAAAGTGAATCACTCTAAGTAGCTTTAATATTTAATTTTAGAGTTATTTATTTTGCATGCAACTTTTCTGTTATAAGGTAACTTCATTGTAAAAGTGATCCCCACTTCTCTTTATAAAAGTGGGTTACTTCATAAAGCAGCTTACACTATCACTTGGTCATTTGGTTACCATTTATGCCTTTTTTTAAAAGGGCATAACTCTCACATCGAAAGTCCGTTTTTAGTGCTATTGTTTTTAAAACCGCATAACTTTTCGATCTTTTTCCATCCAGATCATTAGTTTTAGTTTTTAAATCCATATTATCTTCATATTTAAGATGTCTTCTACAAGTAATGTCTTGCTTACCAACAACAACTACTTCCAATGGAAATCTCATATGGAATATTTATTAAGAAGTAAAGTCTTGTACTAGATTACCTTAGGAAAGGAAAAAGCACCCATTGATGATGATAAGAAAGAAAAATTAGCTAATAGGCGTGACGAAGCACATGGACTAATTAGAATGCCCATCTCTCTTGATTTAAGGTACCACCATCAATAAATTGATGACCCCGAAGAAGATTGGGACAAGATTGAATCTGTGTTTGGTAATCTCAATATTATTCGAGCACAATAATTAGAAAATCAAATACTGACCTTGAGTCCAAATGATTTTTCTCGCCTTGGAGACTATCTATCTAGGTTTAAAACACTCATGATTTTATGTGAAGAGTGTAAGATAAAAAAGGAGGAAGAGTGTTGCATCTATCTTATTCTTTATAAGCTAGGTAGTGCATATTCTGTGTTTGTATCTACCTTTTATGCCATGAGAGAGGCTCTAAAGAAAGCTTATGAAAAACCCACTCTTGAGTCCTTTTGTGTTTCTTTTCTTAGAGAGGAAGATAAGCTTGTACAACTTGGAGTGATAAACACTATAGGTACCTCCAACAAAGCCTTAATTGCCCAGTAAAAATATAAACCCAAGTATCCCAAGAAGAAACATCATCTCTACAACAACAAGCAACATAAGGGTCCCTAACCCACTCAAACATCTTCAGCTTCTAATGGTGACAAAGAAGAAAAATATATAAGTAAGAATACTAACATACATTGCAACTTTTGTGATAAATATGGTCATGATGAGTCCAAATGTTTCAAGAATATGACAACTTTAGAAGCAGCGATGAAGAAGCACAACATTAGTATTGATTCTACTTCTTCTTGTTCTTCTCATGGAGATGCACTTTATGCTTCTAGTTTCTCCTTCAATACAAATTCTACTTCTACTTCTACTTTTGATGAGTGGCTTATTGATTTTGGAGCATCTTATCATATGGCTAAGGATAGAGCCATATTTTCCACTCTAACTGAATGTAACACCAAGAAAATATTTTTTGGTGATGATAGATCTCTTAGTGTTGAAGGATTTGGAACAGTTCAAGTAGAAAATGGTCATTTCAATGATGTATTATGTGTTCCAAGTCTTTCTTGTAACCTTCTATCAGTATATATAATCACTCATTCAGGTGAAGGTAAAACCATAGAGTTTTCACCTCACCAAGTTGTAATCAAGGATATAAAAGATCCTAAGCATGTTCTTGCAATTCGAATTGCTGATGATATTACCATGTTGTACAAATTTGACAACTTTGGGTCATCATCTTTTTCATCAATTTTTGTTGCTCATAGAGATGACTTGAGAAAACTTTGGCATGAATGGTTTGGTCATATAAACTATCGCTCATTGCAAAAACCATGTAATCAACATATGGTGACTGATCTTCCTCTTGTTTCATGCAGAGGTGGTGTTTGCGTTGGTTGTGTTCTCGACAAACATCATCGAGACAGTTTTGACAAACATGCCTCTTGGCACACCTTGGGTCCTTTGCAGCTTGTTCACAGTGATTTGTGTGGTCCACTTTCTTCTCCTTCTTTTTCTGGGTGCAAGTATTTCTTAACTTTCATTGATGACTTTCCCAGACGTACTTGGGTTTACTTCTTAAAACTTAAGAGCGAATTTTTTGACAAGTTTTTGGCCTACAATGCCCTTGTAGAAAAGCAATCTCGACATCAAATTCAAGGGTTAAGAACAGATAATGGAGGGGAATATGTGAACAATAATTTTGCAAGTTACTGCATTAATTTTACAAGTTACTTCACTACACATGGAATCCAAATGCAACACACTATTCCATATACACCACAACAAAATGGTGTTGTTGAGAGAAAGAATCGCACATTAAAAGAAATGGCTAATTGTATGATCCAATCTAAGGGATTAAGTCTAAAGTATTGGGCAGAATCCATCAACTGTGCAAATTACATATTAAATCGCACTGCCACAAAGGCTCTTAAAAATATAACACCAGAAGAAGCTTGGAATAAAATTAAACCATATGTAAGTCACTTCTGTGTATTTGGTAGTATAGCATGGGCTCACATTCTTGATGAGAAAAGGAAAGAACTATAGCCTAAAAGTGAGAAGTGTATATTTGTTGGTTATTATGAAGATGTCAAAGGTTACAGACTTCTTCAATCACATTGTAATGAAATTATTATTAGAAGAGATGTTAAATTTGATGAAAATATCTTGACCTGCGAGCCTAATTCGATGTCTGTGCCTTCTTTGGCCTGCGAGCCTAATTCGATGATTGTTCCTTCTTCGGCCTGTGAGCCATATTTAGCATTTGTGCCTTATTCTGATCTGGTTTCCTCTTCAAATGGTGATAGTGAGGATGAAAATCCACCTCCACCTGCTCACCCTCCTCTAGATGAGTCCTTTGAACTTGAACCAACACCAGTTCCACCGCTTCCTAGATGGGTCCGTTCAACACAAGAAGTATATGGTGGTCTTGTTGGTGATCCTTCAGATCAGCGTCGAACATGTTAATAGTTCCAACAAGCCTCTTCTCTTTTGGATCAAATTTCAAAGACTCATGATCCAGAGACATTTGCAGAAGCTTAAGGTCATCCAGATTGGGATACAACAATGAATGAAGAGTACCGTTCTTTAATGGAAAATGATACTTGGGATCTCGTACCTCTTCCAAAAGGAAGAAAACGTGTCAGATGTAAATGGGTCAACATAACTAAGTATGCATCAGATGGAAGTGTTGAAAGACACAAGGCTTGGTTAGTTGCCAAAGGATTTTCCCAAGTTGAAGGAATTGACTATAATGAAACCTTTTCCTCTGTAGCCAAAATGAATTCCATCTGCCTTGTTCTTTCCCTTGCCACCTCACATAAATGGGAGGTCCATCAAATGGATGTTAAATCCTCCTTCTTGCATGGTGATTTGAAAGAATAAATCTACATGGAACAACCTCCTAGCTATCTCTAGAATGAATCTATCCTTGTTTGTCACCTCAAGAAATCTCTTTATGGTCTCAAGCAATCTCCCTGAGCTTGGAATGCCAAAATGGACAACTTTCTTATTGCCATTGGATTCTCTAGATGTCATTCTGACCCTAATGTCTATACCAAGAAAGTAGAAATCCATCTCATCATCCTTGTCCTTTATGTTGATGACCTTATCTGTACTTGTAGTGACTCAAAACTTTTAAACCATGTGAAAACCAACCTTAAGAAGAAATTTGAGATGACAGACTTAGGCATTTTGCACTATTTCCTTATACTCCAAGTTTTGCAAACCAATGAAGGAATTGTTCTTTCCCAGTCTAAGTATGTGTGTGACCTTGTTCATCACATTCACATGGATGATTGTAAACCAACCCCTTCTCCCTTTCAGTCTATAGTCAAGCTTATTGCCACTTGTACTTCTCCTAAAGTTGATTCCACCCTATACCATCAGTTAGTTGGTATCCTCTTATACTTGACTCATACTCATCTTGATATTTTCTTTGTTGTTGGTCTTATTTCCCAATATATGCAAACACCCCATGAAAGCCATTGGAAAGAAGCTAAAAGGATACTTCACTATGTCTGTGGTACAGTTCAGTTCAGGATACATTACAGTTCATAGGGGACTCCTTTATTGGTTGGTTTCATTGATTCAGATTGGGCCAGTGACCCTGATGATTGGAAGTCTACTGTAGGTTATGTTTTCATCCTTGGTTTAGGACCTTTCACTTGGGCCTGTAATAAACAATAGGATATTGCACGTTCTTCAGTAGAATCAAAGTACCGAGCAACGGTAAATGCAAATTAGGAATCCTTAAGGCTTTGACAGATCCTTTCAAAGTTTGGATT
>JASDQU010332788.1:12629-25433 GCA_032191745.1 Picea mariana | reverse complement strand
AAGAGTGATGTAAAATATCATGCAAAACAAATTAAACGTGTAGTAATGAGAAAGGACGTTATGTACCTTGGAATGATCAAGTGGAATGATAATATAAGTCTAAATACAGGTGATGAAGGGTATAACAATGGCAAAAAATATGGGCAAAAAGGGTACAATATGTGGTCCTAACACAGAGCAACAATCCATGGTTTCTCAAACCCCCTCTGCTAGGGACATTTCTAACCATCCTCATGATGAGGCCTTGACGAGTTCACCTATTTATATGTTTAATGGGATTAATTTGAACACTCTCTCTAAGACATATGACAGACCAGGTAACCTTGACAAAGGAAAAGACACTAATGGTACCGATACTTTACTGGATCCATCACTGTCCTCCGTTAGTCGTCCATCAGTTAATCCTCCGTCTGGACCACTTCAGATTGAGAAACCTACGTTCGACTCTATCTTACACCCTCTTAAGAGCACTATCCACAAAACTACCTTTAATCCTAGTTCACATGCCGCCCAGAACTACAACATTATTGAAGATTTGGCCCAAGCACCGTGTGCTATGTCTGCGTTAGAAGTTCTACAACACTGCCCTAGTCAATGTAGAATGCTCTTGGCTGCTATTTGTGTTGTTGATCCTAAGTCATCCAACCATATCATGTTTAACCTAGAAAATTATGCGTCTCGATTGTCCCACCAACTTTCTTTCCAAGTTGATGTTGTTGTTCACAATCAACAAATCCACCGAACTATTCTGGATGAGGGAGCCTCAACTTGTGTCATGTATTTAGTGTGTTGGAAAGGTTTAAAATCACCCACACTTAACAAATTCCCAATGATGTTACGCACCTTCGATGGGTGAGGTTTTCATCCCCATGGGATTTTACAGTCCCTGCCCATCCAATTGGGTGGAAAAATTGTCACTGTTGATGTCGAGGTAGTCGATTCTCCCCTCGATTACAACTTGTTACTTGGAAGAAGTTGGTTTTATGCTATGACTGTTGTTTCCTTGTCAGTCTTTCAATGTGTACAATTTCCTCCTTAGGGAAAAATTTTCACTATTGATTAGTTGGATTTCTGCACGACTGATGCTTGCGCTCCCACTACCAACAATATTCCTTTCTTGGGAGACCACAAGATCACGTATGAAAGCGTTGGTGTTGGCTTACTGAAAGATTCTAGCCTCATGGGTACCTTCCCTACACCACTTCCACCAACTACACATCATAGTGCCACCTTCAATATGATTTCAACCACATCTTATCAATATTTGGAATCATCTTACCCTTGGATTGTACCTAGTCCATTGGAATTCGATGCACTAGGTGACACTATGTCACTTAGTCCAGTCGAAACATCACACGTTTCTATCCAATCGACTTCTCCCTCTTCATATGAACAACATCTATTGGCACCCGACAGTTACTCGATGCCATCGCGGTTAGGTTCCTTGTTGTCTACGATCGACTACATTTCCCCAATTTTTCCTTCTGATGAATCTATTTGTTGGACAACTAAGAGGGGGGTGTGAATCATTTGCTACCGTGTTTAAAAAATTATGGTTCTTTTAAACTCTTTGTAGAGATACTGAATGATGATCAAAATAATGCAGGGAAATAAACAATGGCACTTTTATCATCATTCACATATATGAGAAACACAAAGATAGATATTTCCCGAGGAAACCCATGTAGGGTAAAAACCTCTTTGTCTTTATATGATAAGTAATAGTTACATTCTTTACAGTATCATACATATGAGCACCAAATCATAATGAGGCTACAACCTCAGTTTTGCAAGCTGCAACTTGCTGAGAGCACCAACTCTCTGTTTTCTCTAGCACCCACTAGAAGGAAGCACCAACTCCCTGGTTTCTCTAGCACCAACTAGAAGGAAGCACCAACTCCCTAGTTTCTCTAGCACCAACTATAAGGAAGCACCAACTCCCTTTGCTCAAGCACCCAATTGAACCTTTGAGGACACCAGTCCTCCCTAGCTCCTCCCAACCACCCTGAAATATAAATCTTTGCTACTGAAACTTACTACAGTGATATGATGTTCAACAATGGCTTACCAGAATCATCATTGTTCTACTGCATTTCGTTGCTCTGTCTGCCTCATTGCCTTTCTGCACACATCACTTGTGCTATCTGTTCTTCCGCTTTTTATGCTCTGTGCGCCATGTCCATTCACTGCACAGTTCCTCTTCTGTGCTATTCAGCTGCTGCACTCTCCTCCTTCTTCACACATGAATTGCCTTCACCAACAACAACCACAACAAACTCCAATAGCAACAACAACCCTTCTCTTCTCTGTACTGTGTATATATAGCTTCTGTTCATCTTTTTCATGCAATATTCACCATTCCTCTACATGGTCATACCGCACCAATCTACTCCACCTCTCGAGTGCTCTGTATGATCATCATCATAACTCTTCAGCTTCTCTGGCCATTTTCCCACGCGTTCAACATCACTGGATGTTATGCTAAGATTCCCCAGCCTCTCTGGTAGTTGAGACTCTTCGTCTTTTCTATGAAAATCGAGCTCACCTTCTCTATTTTAGTTATAGGCTTCCACGCTCATCCATCTGTCAATCCCTTCTAAGAATAGTCTTCCTTCACTTGGACGAAGCTTGGAGACTCTTCTTCTCCTCTGGTGATCACACAGGGGTCTCTTCGAGTTCTCTAGCAGACGCCATCAATGGTTTCAGGTAGTTTCACTGTGTCGTGCATCAGTAGCCCTCCAATCAACACTTGATCTGACGGTTCAAATTACATTGCGATTTCACATATCGTGATATCGGGATTCCTGATGTCAATAATCTTTGACATGTCCAACTCTCAATCCTCGAAACTCTGACTAGGACTGGAATCAATGGTCCAGATTCAACCTTAATCTGACGGCCCAGATTACATCACGATTTCACATATCGTGATATCGGGATTCCTGATGTCAATAATCTTTGACATGTCCAACTCTCGATCCCCGAAACTTCGATAAGGACTAGAATCGATGGTCCAGATTTGATATTGATTCAACGGTTGTGATTTAAGTCATGATTTTTCATATCGTGAAATTTAGATTCTTGTTGCATTGTTTCTTTGACATTTCCAACACGCGATCCTCAAAACTCCGACATGGTGTAAGTCTACCGATGTCACATGTGTTAAATAACTACCACGTGTCACCCTGATTCGTGACTTACATGTGCTTGGCATGTTGAATCAGTCTGACACTTGTCATTACCTGGTTGTGCCACGTGTTCCTAGCTGACATGGTTTGCTGATGTGAGTCAGATCGACGATCTAGATCACATCTTGATCTGACAGTTATGATTCAGTCGGGATTTTGCATATCGCAAAATCRGGATTTCTATGGATGATATTACTTGTCATCTCCAACTCTCAATCCCCAAAACTCTGACAGGGAGTCGGGTCAACGGTCCACATAACCCCCTGAGATGGATGGTCCTCCTACTTTCAAGATTTGTGATCCCTCTACTCCTTGCACTTTTAAAGATCGTGCAGGTTTTCCTCGATCCAACGGTGGTCGGACCCTGCGCTCAG
The DNA here is from genome assembly GCA_032191745.1 of Picea mariana. Lineage (NCBI taxonomy): Eukaryota > Viridiplantae > Streptophyta > Pinopsida > Pinales > Pinaceae > Picea > Picea mariana. The sequence continues at coordinate 21,871 of JASDQU010332788.1, read as the reverse complement.
ATATGATGCCTGAGATCTATCCTCCTCATCATTGCGCTCTTCTTGTCTTTATTCAGATCTGACGGCCCTCATGCTGTCGGGATTTGTGACTCCTCTACTCCTTGCACTTTAAAGAACGTGCAGGTTCTCCTCAATCCAACGGTGGTCGGACCCTGCGCTCGGATCTAACGCCCGAGATATATCCTCCATATCTATGCGCTCCTCTTATCTACATTGAGATCTGACGGTCATCGAGAATTCAATATGGGATCCAATGATCAGCGACGCTTCTCCTCCAAGCTTACACATCCTTCTTACTTGGAATAATTTCTAAGTGTCAAAGGCCTCGACCTTTGATCCGCCTGTGATCCTAAGTATGCTATCTCCCTTGAGCTTTACTCATGAGTTAACCTCATCCCTAGTGCACATCTATGCACTGCATTCGACTCTGCGCTAATTCCTCCCGAGCTTACGTTGTTCCTGTTTTTCCATCGATGCACACTCTGATCCTGCCATCTTCACTGTTGTACTTGCCATCAATGACAAGCATTCACTACCTGTTAAACATTTTCCAACACTATTTAGGTAATGTTGAGCATGTTTGTTGTGGAGCCTGATTATGTTCCTGATTCACAGGTCCTTTCTTTTAGCTATGTTTATATCCCATGAAGAATTTACACCCCAGAAGTATGTACACTCTTCCACGTGGGGGAGTGTAGAGGGGGGCTACCCCTTTGCATGGTCCGAGGGGCCTATCCCCTCGGCTGGGGGGTTCGGGGGCAAGCAGGCCTCCAAAGGAAAAATTGCCTTGTAAATTTATATTGTAATTTCATTGTAAATATGGATCGTTCATTATAAGGTCATAGATCTAATGATAGAAATTATGTTAGGGTTTTTATATCTAGAAGGAAACCCTCTGTTATGAGGGAAATGTATTGCGACTATGCATTATGGTGAGTATTGCATTATGAGAGAGGAAACTGTGAGAGTAAGAAGAGGAATTTATAGTGGGTTTTGTTGTAGGTTGTATCCCTTAATTTGCTAGATAATAATAAAGGAAGGACCTGGCAATTTCTCTGGTCGATGTAGCCCACACTGGGTGAACCACGTAAATTTGTTTCCCTCTTGTATTGTGTTTCTTCTGTGTTTTGTTTCTGCATTTGTTTTATTTTATTGCTTCATGGTCCTATTTTTCTAACAGATAATTGACGAGCTACCTCAGGATGATAACCATCATCGATCCTATTTTATTCCCCCTCATGAAGAAATTCGAGCAGATATACACTCTATCTCCCCTCCTGTTGTCGATTTTCCATCATCTCCCATGCCTTCAACTTCCGACAACTTGGATTCAGTCGTTGACATGGTGATCTCTTCGGTAGGGATATTGGAGCCTGATCTCCTTACCCCTGTCGCAACCCTTGACATGTATTCCTTCCAGAGTGATTTTCTTCCATCTAGTGAAGATCTCTTGGAAGCCATGACCAAGTTTTGTTCCTTGACATGGTGTTCTTCTAGAGAGTTATTCTCTTGGAAGCCATGATCAATAAGGGTCAACGAGCATAGTTTCTTTTCTCTGTAGAAAGCTCATTAAAAAATGAAACAGAGGTCATGAGCATAGTTTTCTCTTCCCTGTAGCAAGCTCGTTAAAAAATGAACCAGAGGCCTTGAGCATAGTTTTTCTCTCTGTAGCAAGCTCGTTAAAAAATGAAACAACAATCTGGGGATTGAACCCAGAGCCCTGAGTATAGTTCTTTCTCTATGTCAAGCTCTTTAAAAAATAAAACAGTCACCTCTCTTGACCCTTCATTTCATCCTCCCTTGTCATTTTTCTCCATCTAGTAGAGAAATTGGTGACAACCTCAAAGTCAGTGAATGAATTGAAGCTTGGAGGGAATGTCTCCAGTCTTTGATGATCATTCTGGAGTTAATCCCCCATATTTCAAGCTGGGGGCATACCGAGATTAGTCTTTGTTCTTTCTCATGCTCGTAAATACATGAGAATGCAACCGGGTAAACTTTTATCTCTTTTTCAGACCTACATGGATAAACAAAAAAGGAACCCCATGGAGTCGTCTTTGATCTCTTTTCAGTCTCTCTAAACATGAAAAGATTGTCGAGTGATCTTTCTTCCTTACCCACTCATTAAAAGGTTTGAAATGGTGTCTTTCGAGTGATAATTTATCTCTTTTTTGTCCTCGCAAGACTAACATTACAAAAAAGGACAACATTGGAGTCATCTTTAAGTTGTTTTCAGACTCTCTAAATATGAAAAACCATCGATTTTACCTTCTCTGGACTTGTTAAACAATCATACATTGAAGGACCCATATGGGACTGACCCCTTACTTCTTCCAGTTCGTTAAACAAAGGAAGAGGAAATTACTGAAGGTGATTTATATCGAACATGTGTTACCCTCCTTGAGCTCGTTAAATTAAAAAGTGGTACTCATCTATCTGGATTGGGGGAAAATTGAAAGAAGCAAGCCGATCAGTTTTTGAGAACATTACCAGTAGCTCTTACGGTTTCCCTTGAAGACAACACTTTGTCTTTGCATGCATTTTAACCCACTGAACCTCTTCACTAAGCCAATCCTCTGAGTTTCTTTTACTCCTCTGGGTCACCTGATGAAAGTCACAACATCCACTGCATCATCAATTTTTGGTCCATGTCAAGTTTCTATTTTTGTGCCTCAGTGTTCAAGGGAAGTGTCTGCCTCAAGATTCAACCATCACAAACATCATGTTTCAATACCCATGTTAGTCCATGTTCATTCGATCTACCAATTACATCTCTGTGTCTGTTTCATGTCATTGATGGGGGATACATCAAGGCCCTCCTTCGACAAGTCTATTCCTATCGAATTCAACACATTATCCAGGGACTCAAACTTAGAAACAAGTTAGTACCTTGGGACCTACATGCCTCAATGGAAGTCCTCCTTGTGTTTGACAGTGGGTTTACATCATTGACCTCTGATCGAATGATTCCATGGATGTTTGATTTCAACTCATCTATTGACAGTGGGTTTACATCATTGACCTCTGATCGAATGATTCCATGGATGTTTGATTTCAACTCATCTATTCACATTCGTCGAAATGTACTAGAGTACCTTGGGAATCATTGACATCAATGGTGATTTCCCTCGCACTTGTTAATGGTTTACATCATTGACTGGTAATCAAGTGGTTTCTGCCATGTTTGACATCAAGACATCTATTCATATGGTTAGATTCGTACTACATCAGGATCGGTAAGAAGACCCTAGGTTGAGTCATCACTCTTATATGTACTTTGCCCAAGTTGCGAAGGAGTTCTCTTGAACTATGACACATATACTGTTACATACATCCACTTTGTATTGGTTGTGGCTATGTCTTGTCATTTTGTAGATCCACTGTGTATTCTTTGTGGCTATGATCAGTTTAGGCCATAGGAGTATAGATCCACATTGTATTTGTAGTGGCTATACCATTTTTTCAATATAATTATGGATCTATAGTGTATTTTATGGCGGCCATACCTAAAACGTATTTATTACTCAAGCATAGGTATGCCTGCCTTAGGTTTGAAACATGTCATAATATTTGTTTGATGGTTGTGTGCATCTTTTTTCGATTTCTCTGCATCCATACCCTTACTCAAAAAAGTATACAAAGTACTTCAGTCATCATTGTTTTCTAACTTCGTACTTTGGGGGGCAATCTATTACACCTCAAAATTACTCACTTCGATAGTGTCACAAGTGTCATCATTATGAGTGTTGTAAGTGTTGCATCTTGTCTGCAAGTGTTGCAAGTTTCAAAAACATCATACTTCCATATTTCATATGTGGTGCCTCTAACGACATCATGAAGACACTTAATACCCCTCAAAAGGTGGTTTGGAAGAAGAGAAATCACTTGACAAGAAGTACAAGCCTTTTGCCATGGAAAAAACACTCAAAAACTAAATTTTGGAGAGGAGCACTTCTGTACCCACTATCAAGGAGTGATGGCACTCCCTGAGCCTCTTTTGGGGAGTGCTTGAGTGCCCTGTGTACCCTTTTGGGGGAGCGCTACCCTTTTTTTGGAAAATTCTGGGTTTGTTGAGGCAAATCAGGGAAGAATCCCTCAACTCCTGAAGGTATTTGGATTCGAATAGATGGTCAAGGCATGATCTTAGGGAATATCCTCAACTAAAGGAGAGGAATCCTCAACTTATCCAAAATATTTCTCAAGTGGTTGGACCTCTCCAAGGTTATATAAAGAGGCCTTATCATAGTGAAAGGTACATGGAAACGATTGGAGATGTGAAACTTATGATCTCAAAGTGAGATGTCATCAAAGAAATCAATGGAGATTGATTGAGCAAAGGAGTTGGACAAGGAGAACTAGAAGAGGCTACTTCACCTTCATTCAAAGGATTGTAAGTACTTTTACTTGTTCTCATTAAATAATCAATGCTTGGCCCGTTTCTTTCAAATTTGTGCTTGTTCCATATGAGTTTGTCTACAGTAGATGGATCTATGATTGACTTAATATGAGTAGAGTAGGAATTCCATTATATCTTTGTTTGTCTTACATGATCTATCAGGGAGCTCAGGATTGAAGCTTAGCTAGGAATTTGCAAGGAAAAACGTCGCTAATAAGGTACATATATTTCTCCTTATCTTTCATTCATTAGATTGATATAATCTAAAAGGAAGTCAGTGTCCATGTTAAGAACTTTTCTGTCTTGGTATTAGGAGTCTAGAGACCAAGAGGGAATCTAGTTGTCCCTAGGGGGATTCACCTACAACAACAAAAAGGTGTCATATGATGATGAGTGAAGGTGTGGTGTTGGGACACTTCATTTCTTATGCAGGAATTTAGGTAGACCCAACCAAAATCCAAGTAATTTTGGACATCCCAACTCCATCAACTCAGAAAGAGGTAAGAATATTTTTAGGGCATGATGGATATTACAGGAGATTCATTAAAAAAAATTCCAAGATTGCCTCTCCCTTATTTTTTCTATTAACAAAATATGTTGACTTTAGCTGGACTGACAATTGTGAATTGTCTTTTGCAGATCTGAAACATAAATTGTCCACATCTCCCATTTTGAGAGGGCCCAATAGGGCTCTTCCATTTCACAATTCTTCAGATGCCTCAGATACTACAATTGGTGTAGTGCTAGGGAAACAAGAGGAAAAATATCCCTATGCTATCTACTATATTAGCAAGAACATGGCTCTTGTTGAGTTAAATTATACAATTATAGAAAAAGAATTCTTGGCAATAGTTTATGCTATCAATATATTCAAGCATTATCTCACTGGTTATTCTAATTTTATTCATATTGATCTTTCAACAATTAAAGATTTGATGAATCAATCTATTACTAATGGTCAATTAACAATATGGTTGTTATTACTACAAGAATTTGATATCACTATAGTAGATAGACCAGGAAAAGAAAACGGGGTTTCTGATTTTCTCTCAAGATTGAATATAAATGATGATAATTCACCTATATATGATTCCTTTCCAGATGAATATTTGTTTGTAGTATCTTCTCACTCACCTTGGTATGCAGACATTGCTAATTATTTGGTTGCAGGGAAGGTACCTCCACATCTATCTCCCTAAGAAAGAAGGAATATTATTCAGAAGATTGCTCGGTATAGTTGGATAGGGGGATATATTTTCTACATAGGCCTAGATCAAGAAATCAGGAGATGTGTTAGAGATGATGAAGTTTATGATCTGCTTAAAGCTTTCCATGATGGCCCTTGTGGGGGTCATTTTTATGATAAAAGGACTAGGAATAAAATTTTGAGGATGGGCTATTTTTGGCCCACAATATTTCAAGATGCAAGGAAGTATGTCCAAGACTGTGATAGTTGCCAACGAATGGGTCAGCCAAATAATAGGGATGAGATGCCTCTCTATCCTCAAGTGGTGTTATATCCTTTTGAGAGATGGGCCATAGATTTTGTAGGGCCCATTAACCCACCGTCTAATAAAAAATTCTATATATTGGTCTGCACAGATTACATGACCAAGTGGACAGCCAGGTTGATCACTATTGATGGATCCAATACACAGTTAATTGAAAATGGTCATCACTTGCGCCTGTATCAGCATCCACTTTCCAAGGAAGAATTGAAATCCATATGTACAACTAATATAGATTATCAATTTTTAAAGGGAAAAGAGCTTGCTCCTTCCCCTTCTAAACCTTAAAATGTTTTTCTTTTCAATAAAACCTTGTATATAAATAAACTCTATGAATTTGAATTTTTCTGTTTTTGCTTAAATAATTTCATCTTTTCATCTTTTTATGTTTCTTTGCTATTCTAATAAATTCATCCTAGAAGGGTATCAGGCAGTTACTTATGTGTAGATGGATTGATGAACAACAAGGTAGATTATAACGAAAGGAGCTGTAGGATTAGTTTTTGGATGATTGAAAAACTTCTTAAATACTAAGGGATTCTGTGTTCATCCGAGTTACATGTTGTTACACCTCTTTCCAACAAAATGGTCACTTTATATGCTGTTACACCTTTTTCCCGGTTATTTTGTCTTACATGCTATTACACCTTTTTTTCGACAATTTGGCCAATTTACATGCTTCTACACCTAATTCCACCATTCCGGCCAAAACACATGTTGATACACCTACCATTGTTATTCCTTTTCGCTATTTTACATGCTTCTTCACCCATTTTTCTCATTTCTGCCATTTTTTCATGCTGATACTCCATTAATATTTCCCACTCTACTATCTTTCAATGTTGAAACACTGTTGTTTTTTCATTTCTGTTGCTATCGTTTCCGCTCTCTTTGTCAGAAAATGCCACTCCATCATTACTTGACTCCACATCTGCAGATTTCTAGCTGGTCAACCAAATAAAGGACTCCACCTATGCTCCACTTGGCATATCATCATTTCTCACAATCTAGAGCCATCTCTCATCATTACAACTATTCCATGTAGATCATATGGTGGTTGGATAGTGCATTTATTATGACATATCGGTTCATGCGGTAAGTTATGAGGTACGTTACTAATCCTATGTGTGAAAGTGATATAGATATGGAAGCAAGCTTTAATGCTTACCTGCCAGTTTTCCTAAATTCATTGCACCATGAGCCAATCAGATTAGTTGGGGGGGAAAGAAAATCTATGTCGTCAAAATCCCATTTTATATTCACTTCCGCCACCTTTCGACCACGCTTATTTTCGTTGAGACATTGTGTTATTTATGCAATCCTCATTCAAACTTGTTGTGTCTCTGGTTTAGGTGTTGGTTTCTCCTCCTTTGTGACATTTTATACTCTAAAACGAAGTCATGGGAGGATCAACTATGAGGTATGAACCAGAAAATCTGGATGCATTACTGCTATACCCAGAGGTTTACCAAAGCTTTCTGTAGGCTGGATGGATTTCTTATTTTGAGAAGTTGTGGGGGTTTAATGAAGCAGAGGTATTGGAGTTCAGTCAGAATCTCACATAAGGGTATTCAATGGTGCATGGGGTGAGGATTCTAGTAACAGAGGAAATCGTGGCTACTGTGATAGTGTTGTTGACCATAGGAGAAAGGTGGTTTAGCAGAAAAAAACATCTCCCTGAAGCACAGAAGGGTTTTCTCATGGACAATGAGAAAGTTCAGACCAAGGGTCAAGGTGTATATGTAAGTTCCTTACCAATACCATGGGGTAAAGTATCAAAATTTATAAAAACATACATTACATGTGAGGGAAGATATCAAGTAGTTTATTTTTCTAATTTTATCCTACTGTCACATTTAAGACATTAGAAGCTAATAAACATCCCTTATTACCTTCTTCATTCCTTGCATAATATGGCTCACTTTGTCAAGAAATCAAAGCATCCCAAGAATTGTCTTTCCAATCACAAACTGATAGGGTTGTTGATTTGTAGAGGAATGGGAATTCCTAATGACCCATTACCTGAAGAAGAAGAACAGCCAAATCCTGTGCCTACTGTTATGGCTGAACTAGAACAACTAAACCCTATGCGTGCAGTTGTGATTGAGCCAACAATTGACAACCCAATTCCTGGACCAAGTCATGAACCTCAGTCCTCAGATGCAACAACAATTAAATCCCCCACTATAACTACCATTACGTCTACTTCATCTCCTGTTGAACCAGAAACAACTCAAAAACCTCATGTTGCTACGACAGAGTGTCCTGATTTTGTTGATTCTCAGACCCTGCCAGATTTTGACATCAATAATACAAACCTGAGTGAGCCACAAACTGATATTATGGAGATACATATACCATGTTTTACCTTGTGCAAGGAACTTCAAGAAACCATTTTGTCAATTCAAGATGAATGTAAATGAAACCCAGTAGAATCATCGGCTCCGCTTGATGATTCTGTGCATCACTCGTCAAATGACGAAGTACAGATTATACAAAACCCCAACATTGTAGATTTTCCTCCTTGTCTAGTTGTTGAATTAGAATGCCCTCCTTCTCCTAAAGATAAGAAAAGGAAAACCCCTACTTTTGTCTCTACATTACCTAGGAAGTGAACTAGGTCAGCGAGGTCTACTAGAGCAATAGTTGGATGGAAGAATATGGAACAGGAAATACCCATTCTTCATCCGTTATTCTCTATTGTTAAAGAAGTGATTGTTACACAAGAAACAATCCCTTCCAACAACATGAATGTGACACAAGAACCAACCTCTTCCCATAACTTAGATGTTACACAAGAACTAGCTTCCTAGGAAGAGACTGTCCCACAAGAACTAGTCATGCCAGAATTAGTTGTTACACAAGAACCAACTATCATCAGTGTATCTGCCACACAAGAACCAGTTACATAAAATAGTGAGGATAATGACGATGTGCCACTTGCTTAGCTATTTTCTAAAATTGAGAAGAATATAAAGGATATATAACATTCTAGGATTACTGAACTGATGAAGGAAAATGAAAGCCTCAAAGTAGAGTTGGATTCCCTAAAGAAGGAATTGTAGGTTGCTCGATGGAAAAAACTAGTGGAGTCAACTTTGGATATATTAGCACAGGAGACAGCTGTTATGAATGAAAATAGAGAGAACATGTGCTATTAATGCCATAATATTTATTTTCAGGCAGGGTATAAAATAGTGAAAGTACCAGTCACTGGTCATGCTGAAGAACCGACCAAATTCTTAGTCAAGAAGGTGTTCGCAAATTCAGTGGATAGAATGCAGTGATGATTGTTGTCATTAATGGAAACAGTAGAGACAGTAGGATAAGAAGGATAA
>JASDQU010332788.1:0-12529 GCA_032191745.1 Picea mariana | reverse complement strand
GATTCTTCTCTAACTGACTGCAAATTTCCTCCAAGATCATAAGTTTCACATACACATTTCTCCCCCCAATTATCAGCTCCAACACCACTTATGAGATCATAAGTTTGGTGTAATTCTCTTCTTCCAATCCTCACTTATGAGATCATAAGTTTGGTATGATTCTCTCTTTTCCCTCCCCTTTCACCATTAGAAAGCTTGCTTATATAGCCTTGGAGAGGCTCAACAATCTTGATATATCCTTGGGGAGGTTGAGGATTTTCCTCCTTCAGTTGAGGATCTACCCTAGGATCATGGATGGACCAAGGATTCGAGCTCAACTACTTTCCAAGAATGAAAAGACGCTTCCCCCATTCATCTCAACAACTTAACAACTTCCCAGAATAGGTAGCGCTCCTTCAAAAGGGCCTGGAAGCGTTATAACGCTCCCTGACAGTGTATGAGGAGCGTCGGCGCTCCGAGATAGTGTATGGGGGAGCGCTCCTCTCCAAAACTCATTTTTTGAGGTGCTTTCATATGGAAAAAGGTTTGCAAGTCTGTTGACTCATTTCTCCTCTTCCAAATCAGATGTTTGAGGTGTTTCAAGTGTCATTCTTATGTCATTATGGGCACGACATAGGCATCATGGCAACATGCTTTGTTTGATGTTTTTACGACACTTGTGAGCAACATATGACACTTGCAACCTGGTGAGCAAAATGCGACACTTGCAACACTAGTAATGACGACGCTTGCGACACTATCAAAGTGAGTAATTTTGATGTGTAACACTTGGAAAGGCGATCCACAACCACCATTATGAATAATTTATTCCCTGATTTGGGTAAGCCGGTAATAAATTCCATAGAGATATCCTTCCAAATAACAGGTGGAATCAAAGGCAGTTTTAGTGTGCTCAGAGATTTGACTATTTCTCCCTTGTTGCATGGACACACCTCACATTTAGTGACAAAATTATGGATTTCCTATTACATACCATCCTAGAAAAAAGAATGTTTGACCTTGTCATATGTTTTGGTGAACTCTGAGTACCCCACTGTGGGTATAGCATGAAGCTCAGAAAGTACCGTGGATTTAAGATTTGATTGTTTACTTAAATAAAAATGTCCTTTGTATCAAATCTCATCATAGAGCCAAGAGTACCCTAGAGGAGATGGAGCCTTGGTCTACAATTGCTGTATTAGATGCGAACTTTTGGGATCTTGAAGCCATTCCTGGCACATAGCTTGGAGCCAATCAGGAACAATGAAGGAAAGAGAAAAAAGGGATCCTTGTTCTTCATATTTTCAGGACAATGCATCCGCCACTACATTGTCTTTTCCCTTCTTGTAAATGATCTCATAATCATAACCAAAGAGCTTAGTCACCCATTTTTGTTGCTCCTAGGAGGAAATGCATTGTTTCAGAAAGTACTTGAGGCTTTGATGGTCGGTCTTAATTTGGAAGCATTTCCCTAAGAGATAAGGGCACCACAGATCAACGACATGCATAATAGCCAACATTTCCTTTTCATAAATGGGTTTGCCTAGATTCCTTTCAAATAGTTGCTTGCTGGTGAAGGCTAAAGGTCGATCCTCTTGCATAAGGAAAGCAGTGATTCCTTTCCCTGAGGCATCACATTCCAACACAAAGGCCTTTGTGAAATCAGGAAGGGCCAGAACCAGAGTGGTGCACATGGTCGTCTTCAAGGTTTGAAAATCTTGAGCAGTGGCTGGAGTCCAAGTGAAAGAGTTCTTTTTTAGGGGAGTAGTGAGAGGTGCTACAATATTTTTGTAGTTCTTAACGAACTTGCAATAATACCCTGTTAAGCCCATAAATCCATGCAATCTTTTGAGAATCTTTGGGTGCGGCCAGTCTTGCATAGCTTCAATCTTTTTCGGATCCACCCTGACACCATCCTTGCCAACTAGATGACCCAAGTATTCTACTTTTGAGACACCAAAAGCACATTTAGACTATTTTAGGAAAGGTTGGTGCTGGGAGAGGAGATGGAGAACTTGGTCCACATGAGTAAGATGGTCTATCCAGGTTTTTCTATAGATGAGGATATCATCAAAGAAAACTAAGACAAAATGATGAAGAAATGGATGAAAGACATGATTCATGAGGCTTTGGAAGGTGGAGGGGGAATTACACAAGACAAAGGGCATGACCGAAAGCTCATAGTGGACCTCATGAGTATGAAAGGCTATCTTGGGAATGCCTGTCTCTTTCATACATATCTGGTGATAGCCTGAGCAAAGATCAAGTTTAGTAAAGAATTGGGCGCCACTCAATTCATCCAAGATTTCATCAATGACAAGAATGGGAAATTTGTCTTTAATGGTCAATTTGTTGAGGGCACGAAAGTCAGGACACATTCTCCAAGAACCTTCTTTCTTCAGGACCATGACTACAAGAGAAGAGTAAGGGCTCATACTAGGGCGGATAACTCCTACATTAAGGAGTTCCTAGATCATTTTCTCAATTTCATTTTTTTGTGAAAAGGGGTGGCTATATGGATGGATATTGGGAGGAAGGATTCCGGGTACAAGGGGAATGGAATGATCATGAACACCATGGGAAGGAAGGAGTCCTTGGGGAGTGGAAAATACCATTTGATGTTTAGAAAGAAGAGCTTAGAGGTCATGCAGCAGTGGGGGTGTCTCGGTTGCTTGTATGGCATGGAGTTGGGCAATGACACTAGAATGACCTTTTTCGAGTAGTTTTTCCATGCGATGGGAACTAATGACCTCAGGTGAACCAGCAGTGATGCCTTGGAATTTATATTGGTGGCCTTCCTGGTCAAATTGCATGGTTAATTCCTTAAAATCCACGAGAATGGGACCCAAAGTTCTTAGCCAGTCGACACCCAACACAATGTCACAACCACCCATGTCAATAGCAAACATATGGGATTTTAGGTGGTAGTCACCAATTTGGAGACGCACATTTTCATAGCGCCCTCCACATTTCATGGAACCACCATTGGCAATCATGATTTGGAAATTGTTGATAGCATGGATGTAGCAATGAGTTTCTTGGGAAATGCGGTGATGAATAAAATTATGGGTGCTTCCACTATCAACCAGAGTCATGACCTTTCGATGCTTGATGTAACCGATTAACTTGAGGGTTTGGGGAGCAATAAATCCAGTGAGAGCATTGAGGGAAATGATGGGTTCTACTTCGGGAGGGTCTGAGGTAGGGGTTATGTCAGTGATTTCAGGTGACTCAGACATAAGGGGAGTTTCAACATCCTCTTCCAAAATATTCTCAGAGATGGCCATAAAAAGCTTTTGTTCCTTACACTTGTGGCCTGGGAAATATTTGTTATCACAATTATAACAAAGGCCTTTAAGTAGGCATTCAACCATTTCAACCTTGGTCAATTTTTGGATCTTTAATGGAGCGGAGGGAGTAGTGGGAGTGATGGGTTTAGGGCAAGGGATAAAGGAGGGTTTTTGGTTTTGAGATGATACCACCTGTTGTTCTTATTTAGCTCTTTTAGTAGCCTCCACCCAAGTCAAGGGTCGAGCCATGAGGACATGGGCCCAAATTTCCTCCTTGAGGCCACTGATAAAACACTCTTGAAAGAAATCATTACTCATGCCCTCTATTCGAAAAGCCAAGCGCTCAAAGACAACTATGAAGTCTTCTACAGTTCTGGGTTGTTTCAACTTTGTCAAATGGCCCAAATGGTTGGTGTCCATGTCAAAATGTTCATAAAGCTCAGTCACAAATTGGGTCCAAGAAATATACCCTTGACAGGAAGTTTCTCTCCATTGCCACCACTGCCAACGTTCTTGATCTAGATGGAGAACACCATACCGGAGTTTGGCCAAGTCATCTGTGATGTCATATAAAGAGAAATAATGTTCCATTTGGGTTACCCAACTAGTGGGGTCCGAGCCATCAAATTTGGTCACATCCACCCATAGAAGGCGTATGTCACATTGAAAGTGATGGTTTTGAAAGGTATGGGAATGGGAGGAATGTTCACCTTTGGTCTTTGGAGGTGCTTCAAAGAAATGCTCATCTGTAGGGATCTTCAGTTTGGTGCAGAGGGATGCAAAGACAGATTTAATTTGGGTGGTCAGTTCTTGTTTGACTTCCTCCATTGAGGACTGCATGGTTGTATTTATGGTTGGATTGATGGATGAATTGATGGAGGCAACAATAGCATTGAGTTGTTTCACTTATTTTTGGGTTTCGAGGAAACCAGATTGCAAGGTGTTGAAGCGAGTTTCCAGATCTTGGCTACAGGTATGGACCATGAGGATGGGTGAACTGAAAAGGGGTGGGCGACGTCAATTTTTTTTTTGAAAAATGATATGGATGAATGCGATAAGGGAAGTGAGATGAATCCAATGGAATAGGTCTCAAATAATGGTGAAAATAATTTCAAACTTTTTTTTTTTTTTTAACACCGGTCTGAAACATACTGCAGTGATGAAATCCCCAAATGCTTAACTAGAAATAAATGTGTATTTACTTGGCAACCCGAACATAGTTGCACGACAATAGATCTGATCTAGTTTAATTTGTTTATGTTTCTGTCCCCCAAGGGTTAGGTATTCAAGGGTTCTATAGACAAGGGTTTTCCCTGTTCTATAGCTCTCTGATATATGTGTAGGGTCCAATAGTAGTACTCAGACTAATATCTTAGGGCCCTAACTAAGGAGGATAGACCGTAACCTTAGCCGTGCTACTCGACTACCCAGGTACTATAGAGTATCTTCCCAAGTGTTGTTCTCGGTGACACTATAGCAGTCCGACAGCCGATAGGTTTATCTAAAGAGGGCTTCAAGAAATCTAGGTCGATCTGTACACAGGTGCTATTTGATGCGCTACCACTTGAAGGGTTACCAACAGGGGTTAAAAGGGTGGCCGACAAATGTGTGCTTAAGAACCACTTGTATTTCTTGCATGTATGAATCCCTCAACCGTGGGTTTATGCATGTAACGACAAATCTCTATGGCTTAAAGATGCCGAAATACGTCTCTACCCTGAAGAAAAAAAATCCCACAATTTCTGCCAAGGAAAGTGCTCTGATACCACTTGCAAGATACCATATATAAAAATATTCAGAACATAAATAAAATGCTAGAAATGGTAGAATAACAATAATATATCCAGCATAATCTCCACAATAACACAAAAATGATATAACAACAACAATAGAAATAGCACTTTGATTGAGAAATCAATGTTCACAGGCCTCTTCGAGGGGGCAACCTCCAATCGCGTAGTGCTCTGTTACAATAATCTCCAAGCTAGGGTTTTCATACCCTCAACCCTTATTTATACTAAATATGTCTATCAAGAGAAGCATCTAGAGGAAGATCCTTCTAGAAGTGGAAGCTTCTATTAGGTCTTCTTACATCCGACTTATTCTATTTTATTGAAAGGCCTTATTAATATTGACCTTTATTACATCCAAATATATTGATCTACCTATGTGCGGGTTAGGACCCTAATAGATCACTAGATCCACAGCCTTACATCAAGCCTCCCAGGTGCACATGTATTGTGGATGCAGTTCTTAAATGCATGAATATTCGAATAGAGCACAACCATGCTTGACTGCATGAAGAGGCAGCTCACAAAGTGCCAAGGGTGGAGTAACAAAAACTTCAGGTTTGGTACCTTTTTATGTTCATTCTTCTTTGAGAGGGTACCTAGCCTTAGGCCATGAGAGACAGTGTGGGGGCATGTGGCCTCTTTCCCAGTATTGAGTATATGGGTGACATTTCTGCCGTGATAGGGGGGAGGAAGGACCATAGAGGCCTTCAATGATGCATTTTTTGACTGGTGGGCATGGCAGATTCTAGTTGTTGTTCCTGAGTCTGTACTAAGGCTCAAAAGTACAGTGTTAAGGCATCTGAAAGTGGTTAGGATAAAGAGAAGGGAAAATATCAACCTTCGGAGAAGATTCTAGGGGAGATTTCTTCATTGGGGTTGTCTGGCTTCGAACTGCTCCTGAATAGTTATGTCACGCTCAATGGCTTTCCATGANGGGGGGAGGAAGGACCATAGAGGCCTTCAATGATGCATTTTTTGACTGGTGGGCATGGCAGATTCTAGTTGTTGTTCCTGAGTCTGTACTAAGGCTCAAAAGTACAGTGTCAAGGCATCTGAAAGTGGTTAGGATAAAGAGAAGGGAAAATATCAACCTTCGGAGAAGATTCTAGGGGAGATTTCTTCATTGGGGTTGTCTGGCTTCGAACTGCTCCTGAATAGTTATGTCACGCTCAATGGCTTTCCATGATTGTTCAAGCTTGGCCCGGTTAGTGGCTGTTTTAAAAATAGTGTTGAAGAGGTTCAAGGTGATATGCGTTTGGTTCAATAATCCGGGTTCAACGTTAGGTTGAGTTGGTGTAGGAACTATCATGGGGGAACAGTACTGGTAAGAGAACTGTTAAGAAAGATTGAGGTCTGTCTAGGTTTAGTTTTATAAAAGAGAATTCATGGTTGCAGTATTAACGATGTATGCAAATCTAAGGCTCGTTCCCGTAACTGTATTATATCTTAATCAAAGGGGTGAAATGGGGGAAAAACATTAATCCATTTACAGTGTCAGGTTCCTATCAAGGGAAAATCTTACGAAGTAAACGAAAGAAGAAAATATTTAAGAGAATAAGCGATGTAACAAAAAATGCATGCAGAATTCCGAAACTGCAAATTGGTCTTACACAGCTGATAGCTGGTGCAGAGGAAAGGCAATAAACAATTACAGAAAACCCAAATTTATTCGTTATAGTAGTGGTAGTACTGAAGTATAATGAAGCACATATATTACGAATATGAATTGAAAATGAAAATGAGGAACAAGAAAGCAAACTTGCAATATAGAAGTGACGGAATTGAGAATTTCGGATCTGCTTGTATTAAATCTCAATGCAAAAACTCTATTACAAAATCTCAAAAAGGGTCCAGCCCTGTTTATTTCTCTCTGGGGTGTATTTATACAATTTTTACAAATCTGGTAGAATCTTAAAGGTCACAAAATATCAGTTATGTCATAGGAGAGAGCAATCGCTCCATGTCCCCTACTCTGTAGTCACTTAGTGTCAGGTGCTTGTTTTCGCGCGGACTCGATGCAAGCGTTACATTTTCTTACAAGCTGAGATAAGAGTTGTGAAGGGTCTACTTGACAGCTGGCCTTGATGAAGTAACATTCTCGAGCTAACTGTTGTAGCTTGTCTTCCATTTGTGCACCGATGATGTCAAGGGCACTTAGCTGTGTGCTGGGTTTGATCAAGTGCTTGTCAACTTTGGCCATGTCCACCGTATCCATCTAAGAGATGTCAGCCGAATCTCTCTCATCTCTTTCCTTCAGATCGCATGAGATCTGTTCCACATTCATTTGCATCAATGTTTCTACATTGCCTCAGCTGTCAATACCCAACAGCTCGCCATCTATGGAATTAAAGATTCTTCTAAAGAATGGGTTACCTTTTGGGCTTGTTCCTTGCCCAGGGCAATGTTATGCTCCCAATATTTCAACAGAATATTGCCTCTAGTTTTTTCTGGGATGGCAAGCCTAGGAGCGCCTACCGAAACCCTATTATTTGTGGCTATTACCGCGTCCTGGAAAGTGACTCGAGCCACGTCGGCCTCCCTTTCCCTGGACATCAGGTTCTTTGAAACCTGATTCACTAACAGATAGTTCTCCCTGATCTCTCCTATCCTGGCAAGCAAATTCTGTTGTGCCGAAAATATTTTTCTCTGAATCTCGCTGGCTCAGGATTTAAATATGTTGATGTCTATTTCTCTACTCTCGTCAATTTCTGCCCGAGACTGCAACTGTTCAATCAGATTTCTCTGTTGGCCCATTCGTGCTTGACCATCTTGGACCATCAACTGTGCTTGCTCAAGATTGGCCTTGAGCATCTCTATTTCATTCTTGTCGGCCACTCTGGCCTATTCTATCTCCATGCTGGCTTGACCTTTCGCATTCTCTGTGGCTGTAGCCAATCTAGCCTCGAGGGTCATGATTAGGCAATTTTTCCTTTTTAGTTGGTTATTCAAAAGCCCAACTGAGAATTGATTTGCTGAAGCGTATGCCCCCAGGGTTCCCACGATTTCAGTGGCGAGTTGGTCACTCTTCTTACCTTTGCCATCAGTCATGATTTTATATTTTTTCGTAGTGGAATGTCCTTCTTGATAGAACTCTCTTTTCACTACCGCCTTCCTCTTTTTATCAAAAAAGAACTCATTTGGAGGGAGTTCCTCTGCCCTTATGGGCCTCAGTTCTTCATTAAATATCCATCCCTCGCTAACATTTCCCAGTGCCGATTGCAAGGGTGTGATCGAGGTGATGGGCTCTCCTATTTGTTTTGCCAATTCTCTTGGAGTATCGACAGGATTCTGCTCCTTTGGCGTACCTGGAGTCTCCTTTTCAGTCTCTGGCTTCTATTTCCTTGGTGGGATTGGATTTTTTTCTTCAGCCTCCAAACTCTATTTGCTTGGCAGGTCCAGAGTCTTCTCTTTTTCTTCGGGGTTCCTCGTTTTTTCCCCTTCCTAGTGTTTTCCAAGGTTAGACATTGCGTCTGTAGAACCTTCAGCATCCTTCCATTTTGTCTCGGAAGCATCTGAACCTCCCAACACAGTGGGGAGACATCTTCGTCTATGTTCTTGGAATTTTAATACAGATGTTGTGTCTTCGAATGCTAATGATTGGATCCGGGCTAGCACTTCTTCATAATATCTCACCCCTCGGAAAACATCGTCCGAGGGTGAACTTTCATGCTCAAATCTCTTGAGCCCACAATGAGCCAAATGGTTGCTCACAACCCTCTGTGGATCATGTTTCTTAACTTCGATGGAGACCAAACTTAGGTCCTCTAGGGTTGTAGCCTCGACTTTGGCATGCTCGAAATCTAACAAAGAATAGGAATTCAGCCGAATGGGAAAAGAAGGCCATACCTTCTTTGAGTAACCCTTGAGTTCTTTGCTCACCCTGCCAATTACCGTTTTCCAGGCGACCTCTCGACAAGCCAACTTGTCAGGGATGAACAAGGGCGGCGCATGAGGGGGAACAGAAGCCTCGAAAACTCTGAAATATGAAAACTCTGCCTCCACATACCAATCCACTATGCCACTCAGACTTGTTGCAATACTGTCCGAGATGCGAGGTGGTGGGTGCCCAAAAATGGCGATATGCAGGGGCACCATCACCCAGTTAAAAATTTCATATGTGAACTTTTCTGCTTTATTCTCCCACAGTTTGTCATGATACTCATGCACGGGTTTTTCTTGGGCTAGATTCCAAGCCCAGCTCATCAAGGGGAATGGTGTCATGGAACATACCACATCCATGATATATGCCGACATGAAAAACGAGGACGGTCTCCCGCTCTCCTTCGATTCCCGATACTCTGTGACCTGGTTGGACAGGCTATCCGAGAGTATCTTCTCCTAATTAAACGAGCAACCTTCAGTGACCCGAAACATGAGAGGCACCCACGCAATGTAGAAATGCGATGTGTCTTCTCTCCCAAATAGCCGACATGTCATCATGGCCACATATTTATACTGTGGCTCCAAAGAAGCAATAGAATAAACGCCCTGGTCATTTGCTCTGAATTTCGCGGAGCGCGAAACCCAATCCTTGATCAAACCGGGCATGGTTTTTTCATATTGGGTGCACTCTTTCTCTTTGAATTCGTCCAAGAACTCAGCACCATATGTATATTCAGACGTTGAAGGTAGCTTGTACATGATTTGTAGATGCTCGGGCCTAAAAGTCCCGACAGTAACTCGCTGGTTGTTCATGATCGTCTTGGTAGGTAAGTCTATGTGGTCCAACACCCATCGGATCATGTCGTAATACGGAAGCAACCGTGGCTTGGTTGCTACTCTGTGCATCCCGGATTGGACGACTATCTTGTACTTGGTGTGTAGATCATCCCTTTCGATTTCGTCAGAGTCGTCTAAGTAATCTACCAATTATGCTTGTAGAACATTTGACACAAATGACCAGTCGGGGATCGAGTCGACACTTCAGGGTGAAGTATCAGTGACATTGTCTGAGCCCTATCCCGCGACTTCGACATTCTCCTTTGCTTCTTTCCGCGGAGCCATGGATGAAGTTTTCATTTTCGCTCTCCTTCGATAGAACTACGTATACATGCAAAAAGTAATTAACTCATAAACGATGAGCTCCACGTGCTATGAAAAATGCATAATGAAACGTAGCTCTTGCATATATTTGAAAAAACGATACCTTTCAAAACAAGCCTGTCAATTCGAAATTAGAAATAAATTTATGTCGTAAAAATCCGATCTTTCACATAGATTTACCTTATCTTCCCATTAATGTCATAAATTTTGGCGGTTTAAAAGTCAGTTGGTGCATGGAATTAAAATGCTCCTTCGAGCATCGTACAAGCATCAAAACTCGAGATAAGTCTTGATTAAGATTAATTAATCCAAATCTGTCCATGTACATAATTTCTCGCCATTCGTTATCTCATAAATCTTCTGTTAACATTCTGAGTTTTCAACTCCCAATACCGCAAGGACCGAATTTAGCTTAATCAAATGTAATCGGGATTTGAGGCATAATTAATTCATAATCGTTTCATTCGCCTTATCGCAACTCGAAACTTCGAAGATTCATTTTTAGGAGATTATTACGCCGAGTCGCGAAACTGCGATATGGCAATAGTTAAGGCTCAATTAAAGGGAAGAAAACTTGGATTAGGCGATTAATTAATCACGTTATAATTACATCACGACTTCGTGAGTCAGAGTTTTAGGCGCTGTAACTTTCAAAAAGATAGTGCTGAGTGGTGAAACGTCGAGAATAGACTTTAACCACGGTTATCCTTTTTTCCTTCAGTTTTTGACCAAGGTTAGCCCGAAAGAACCTCATGTTCTCGGCTCTCGGGGCTGTAAAAATAAAAATTTGAACTTGGCAAACGCCGAGGCATGAAACCCCGATGACGTCTAACCATTGAGTTAAATATTTTACCCTGGTTACTGTCCTGAGTGAAAATTCAATATGAGTTCGTCGTTTTGCGGCTCAGGGCGTGTGAAATCATGGCTTATAGTGTCTGACTTGCGAGATCCCGAAGTAAAACAAAGGAGTCGATCATTCTTATGAAATTTGACTTGTTTCGAGAGTAGAAAAAACATCATTTTTTAAATGACAAGGTTGCAGGATTTTCACAGCCTCGGGGGGGAAAAATCAAAAGGCCATCTCTAGATTTCAAGTATAAAAAATTGAAAATTGTGACGAGTAAAAAATAAAACAAGGGCAGCTCCAACATAGGCTCCAACTAGGGATCTCGCCTTCCTGTGAGGCGGGAAGAACAGTAGACCACGTGCCAATATTGGGTAAATGGAGTCATAAGCTAAAACAAGCGGAAAAAATTCAAGGACAAAGGATCGAAAGGGGGAAAAGACTTCATTTTTTACCTCGAGAAGTTTTTTCAAAATCAGATACTCTTTCCAAACACAGCTGTAGTCCCTTTCACAATTTTCCCTTTTCCACTACTAACTTTGGGGATGTTTTAAGACAATCGAAACGACCCTAGGGGACTCAACAGATCTTGTGGTTCTCGGCTTGCATCAAAAGAATGAGATTATATATTTTTTAAATCAGGGAAGTCCCGTCTGAATTTGGGATGTGGATCAGGTTTTTAGGAAGTATTGGTTACCAGTGTAGAGTGATATTCATGTATAACAGCCTTACAGATATCTCAGACATTGCTTCACTACCAGCGAGCCTGTTCAGTACCCCGGTGAAGTTATCTGGCCCCTTTTACTGAATTTCCTTTCACCACTTCGGAAATTGTTTATGCATTTAAATGCTAAGACGAGGGCAATCATTTCCGAATTTCCTTTCATCGTCTTTTTTGGACTAGGTGGGGGCAATCATTTCTGAATTTCCTTTTACCACCCTTCTTATAATTCATTTTTTGAGTGCGAAGATGGGGGCAATCAGTTTATATCAGGGCTGATATCTGTGTAATATTTTGTATTAGAGGTCTGTCAACTTACTTTGATTACTCGGTATCAATCTTCCCTTGACCTTCACAACACCTTCGTTCTTAGGGAGACAGGGGAAAATAAATTTTTAAGGGGCATCCTGTTTGAGCAGGCTTTGATTCTTCTGAAGTTGTTGAAAAACCTAGGAAAGTTAGGATCGTGTTGACGGGCGAAAATGACCGTCCGTCAACTGGGAGAGTGGAACCGGTCCAGGGTTGTCTAAATAACCCAAGCCGTTTGGTATGGACCACCTTGATGAGTTTAGCGGCTCTGTTGGCCGCCCTAAGGTCTCGTAAGGAAACCAAAGAGAAAGTGATTTAAGTTAAATGATCTAAACTAAGGAAACTAGAAACTAATAAAAACTAACTAGACAAACTAACTAACTAAATAAAAGAGATTAAACTAAAACTAAGGAAACTAGAAACTAATAAAACAACTAAAACTAACTATACTAATCTAACTACAAATTACTAACTACTTATATACACACAAACTACTAACTATGATCATAATAACTCAAATCAACTACTTAATTGTCAGCTGCAATCATTC
>JASDQU010332784.1:0-12784 GCA_032191745.1 Picea mariana | reverse complement strand
CAATTCTTCACTTCTTGGAATACTCTGATCCTATAGATAATATTTCTCAATGATTCTCTGAAACTCCTCCAAGTTTCACTCCTTGAATCCTCCCAAAAAAGGAGTTATAGAGAAAATGGTAGACCTTATTCAATTCTTGTTTATTCAGGAGACAAACTTGTACTACATGCCCTGTGCTAAATATTTAACATAAGATTCTAAAATTCATACACAGGAAAATACAACCCATACTCTTTCTAATGCGGTTGGCTTCAATTCATTTGGATTCTCTATGAATACGTTATGACTGTTCTACTCAGAACACCTATTTATGACTAGCTTAGAACACATCACCAAAAGACTTCATCCTCCCTTGAAATTTGGCCTTTTTTACTTTAGTTTTCCTCTGAAATTCGACCTATATCTCCTTGTTCATTAAAAAACTTGTGTGTGTTTAAAAATGAATGTATAATGATATGTATTTATACCCTTTATGTCACTTCCTTTTAACATTAGGGCCGACATGCAGTTTCTACTTCAATTCACATTGTCATATTCAAAAATTCAATTCTCCTCAATCGTGAGTATCCACGTGACATGACACATACCACTAGAAGTGGCATGACTTATAATATACATCCATGGTTGTTGTACCTACATGTATAATTTCCTTGATGTCTATCTACTTCGATCAACTTTTGGGTCCAAAAGCCAATGGCTAGGGTTGACATCAATGACAACAAGCAATATTCCAACATATATATATATATATATATATATATATATATATATATATATATATATGTTATTGTTCTCTATATATCTATGTTAATGTTTTAAATCTATGTTTCATTTCGTTCTGGTCATAAATCCAAATCAATATCCAGATAAGTTTTTAGATCAAGCAAGCACAAATTTTCTTTTCACACCTATATTTTTCATTTTT
This sequence comes from Picea mariana, assembly GCA_032191745.1. Taxonomy (NCBI): domain Eukaryota; kingdom Viridiplantae; phylum Streptophyta; class Pinopsida; order Pinales; family Pinaceae; genus Picea; species Picea mariana. Next base: position 11,859 of record JASDQU010332784.1, on the reverse strand, counting down.
TTTTTTTTATTATTTTTGTCTACCACCCAATCATCCTTTCAATCTATATCAGATCATATTGACATTTTTTTCCCAAGGTATGATTTCCCATCACTCATGTCATTTTAGTGAATTATTGTAGTGTAATTAAAGGAAAATCTTAACTTTTTATGCTTACTAATGGAAAGGATTGCTAGAATTGGTACAAAGCAAGTTGCTACAAGTGCTGCCACAGTTACTGAAAAACCCCATGAACCACAATTGTTGCAATATTGAGTGGTCATGCTGTTGCAACACTGGTCACATTGTTGTGACACCAATGATTGACTGATGCTACAACACCAACCTAATACAAGTGTTGTAACTCTAGTCACAGTGCTGCAACACCGATCAGTCACATTGCTGCAACACTAAGCAAACAATTGTTGTAACATCGACGGTTGACTATTGTTGCAACACAGATGAATGAAGACAACTGTTCACATTATCATTTCCTGTTTCCATTACAACAACTGTGACAACAAAATATGTCGTGGCAGTCACAACCAATGATCAAGTGGAATTGCTAATAATATGAAAAGAAAACAATGCAATAGAGGATAGATCACTAGATGACAACTGCTCCAAAGTGTTATGCCAGTGTAGAAAAAACACCAGGTCTTGATTTTTAATTTTTCCTATCTTAGTTAGGCTATTCAAAATGAAATTGAGAAAAACCTGAGGATCTCAGATCCTTATGGATGTCCTCAACTCTTTCTTTCCAAAAATAGGCAATGTAAAATGTATAAAGAACCCACTCAATTTGAGTAAAGGGAGATAAAATTATCATTTCAATTTGAACCTCTATTTTCTTCCAATTAATAAGATCACCTCTCCATTCTCGTGGAACCTATTTTTGTTAATGAGGAATCAAGTCCATCTTGTGATTGGAAGTTTCATCCAGTGCCTCACCTAGGGAAGTAGGCCCCCCTCCTTAGTCATGTATTTTCGCATTGTAGCATAGATTTGGTTTTCCATATTTGTTATTTTGGAAGTTGGATTGTTATTTATCTATTCTTGAATTAATTATTTATTTCTGCACATCTATCTATGTTTTTATTTGATTCATACTCTGTTCCAAAATGCTATATTAATTTTCAGAAACTTAATAGAACTACACGTTACTACATGCAGAACTTATCCTCATCCTCCTTCTGAGTCATTATGAACACTTCTTCCCTACAATCCCTATCCTTATTGATTGAGCATTAGAAAAACATCTCATGGCATAGTCACCATTTAGAAATAGTTATCAACTGTGTGAATTTCTATTCAGCAAACTTTTTCATAGTTTCTTTTTCGCAACTTAGTTAGAATATATTTCTTGCAATTTCAATTACATTCAACTGGGGTCACAATACATTTCTTCTAGTCTGGTTGAATTAGATTAGTTTGATTTTTATTCTTTGTAATTCCATTCAGCTCGGGCTCACAACGCATTGCTTCCAGACCCAACTGAGATAGTTTATCATGTTTACAATTAAATAAATCATTTTGTTAGTTAGTTATTGGTGACCTTGTTAAAGATATTCTAAATCCCTCATCTTGAAACCATTTATTCATGCTACAACCTCAAAACTAGAACAATGTTCGAATAGTTTTCCTAGGAATATATACTGCATGTCAGTTCAAAAGTTCCATATGAATCCCATATTGATAATTAAATGCACAATCTTTCAAACTGTCTTTTTGAGAAATTAGAAAGGTAATTAAAAATCTTGTCATTTTTGGTGCCATCGTTGGGGAATTTTCATTAGTGCAACTTATTTCTTTCCTCTCTATAGAAGTGTGTTTATCTAGGGGATTTATCTATACCTTTGTGATTTTTTATGGCGTTCCTTTTTTTGGAGTTGGCATTTTTGATTTCAGTGTGCATGTTGATTCTATTTAAGGATAGGATATTTTTCAAAATCTCATGAAAAATAGAGACTCAAGAGGTGAATTTAATCACTTTGTGAAAATTCCCCAAAGAAAAACATTGCAAGGAAACAAAGAAGAAATATCCAACCAACCTAACTACCTTACGCCAACAAACAAATCTATAGATAAAAGAAGGCCATAACCTCCCTTGGTAGAATCAACACATCTATCCCACCCTGCAAAGGCTTCTTCTTTAGTACATGTAGAAATTTTGTTCCTTGAGGATTCTCTATTGTATGAACAACCAAGCCACGATTTTGAACCACCTATCAATCCAATCAGTCCTATAGAGTTCCCAAAATAACATGAGGGAAATTTCCTATAGTTTATAAGAGAAATGGCTGAAGAGGTTGTCACCTTTGACTTTCCAATCAGAAATATAGATGAGGTAAATCAAATGAAGAATATTCCACACTCCACTTTTCCAAACTTTCATGGCTTGGTTATTGAATACTCATACACAATTTTGTTTAAATTTGATGTGCTCTATACAATTTATGATTATAACTCTGATGATTACAAGTTGAAGCTCTTTCCAACCACTCTCAAGGATGCTACTCTCTGATGGTTCTTGGGACTCGAAGGGAACCACATCACCACATGGGAAAAAATGAGAAGGGAGTTCCTTGAAAAATACCAAGACTAATGTAAGGATAAGGATTACAGGGAAGAAGTGTTCAAAATAACTCAGAAGGAGGATGAGAGCATGGAAAAAATCATGGAATGCTTCAAATGCAATTTACAAAGATCAATAAAAAGCCAATTAGATCCATAGACCAAACAAATATTCCTGCTAAGAGGGTCCAAGGATGACTGTATTGACATCTTGAACCCGATGGGTGGTGGGGATATATACCAATATCCCTACAAGGTTATCTGGAAACTACGTCAAGTATATTCTAGACAGACCTCATGTCCCGAAAGAGGGCCAAGGGACACATTGACAAGGATTAATAACACATACAATGGGAGGGAAACTTGATCTGAAATCAAGAATATGATAGAGGAATTCAAAACATATATAATCAGTTCCTTAAGCTCCTATTTAGATACCCTACAGTCGAAAAAAAATTGGGAGGAGGTGAAATTGGCCTTAGCTATTTTTTCCCGAAAAGAAGAAAAAAGAATCCATTGAAGGAGTGTCCACTTGATCAAATTGAAATATGTGGGATCTTAGAAGAATAAAACTTCACTAGAAAGTGCCCCTCCTTACTATATTTAAAATCAATCTATTAGGAAGCAAGTGGGGAGGTCGATCAATTATGCCTTATCACGCAAAAATGACCATGGCAACCCCAACCTAAAGGTATGTCTCCAAAACAATATCAATATTTAAATTATTATTGGACTAACACCTCCATGTAATATCCCCCTTAACAATGGTACCCACCTAATCCCTATAATCCACAGTGGATGTCTCCCCAGAATAATCCATGACAATAAAGTTGGAGGAACCCACATTTTGGGGGATCTCAACAGTCATTACCACAACAACCCACAACATCCCAACCTCCATCACAACTCTAAAAACCTAACCAACCTCCTCCTCAACCACAACACCTTGCAAAACCTATCCCTAACCCCAATAACAAACCAAAACAACATGAATATGCTATTGTATTTCCATTTTACCCTGCTTACTCTATCTCTTCCCTAGAATGTCAAGATATACACTTAAGATCTAGGAAAATCATGAATTAGGCATCACTAGTAACTATAGAAGACTTTGAGGAAGAAGCTCCAATTGAAAATCCTTCAACATAACAATCCTATGTTCTTCTCTTGAAAATGGACCAAAAGAAGAAAGAGTGTAGAACCCACCTTTTCCAGAAAGGATAAATATCACCAGCCCTCAAAATCAACCGTAATTCAGTTTTCTAGGGGAACTCAAGAATGTGTGTGTCTGAATACCTATCTTCCAAGCTATCAAAGAAGTCTTAATATGCTCAAAATCCATTAAGAAGCTTTTCCTACGAACATCGTATATAAAAATGAAACATCCCTAGACGATGCATGTGATAGGAAAATTGGCAGACTTAATGCTAGACGAAGTTTCCACAACCAAATATTCAGACCCTGGCAGTCCCATAGTCAATGTTTAGATAAACGAGACCATTATCCCTAATACGTTAATCAACCTAGGGTTTTCCATCAATTTCATGACTTGTGAAACCATGCAAACCTTAGGATTGGCATGCCTTAGAAAAACCCCTACAATGGTATAGCTGGCAGGCCAATCCACTGTAAAATTAGAGAGAATCCTAGAAGATGTAGTAATCTTGGTGGACTCCTGGGAGTACCCTGCTTACTTTATGGTCCTACAACCCAAGACTTCTTTGGGAGGATACCTCTTGATTCTAGGATGGCCATGGCTGGAAACTTTCGATGCCTATATTGGCTATAGATTAGGAATCATGATAATTTCTCATGAAAATTAATCAAAGCAACTCTCGTTGTACTCTCCATACAAGCCCAATATAGATCTAGAAACACCTATTTGGGTAGATGATGAGGAGGATGATGTTGAGGAGGTTTCCCAAAAGTACTTTCAGTAGACCAATATCTTGTTGTTAGAGAAAAGATGAAAGATGATGAGATCAAATATTTCATAACTTCTGCCTCACCATCATCCCTACACATCCTTAACCAGATCTTGAGCATAAATGCTTAGGAAAACCTCTCCATGGTTGATGCAACACCAATAACACATGAGAAACCCACTACTGAAATCCTTAAGTCACATATTGAACCTATAGAGATTATCCCATATGTTACTGTAAATTACTCCCTACGGTATTTGGGTCACAACCACAATAGATCAAAACCCAAGGAAACTTGTCTCAAACTCTAATTAAACAATCAATCAGGAATAACTACCTATCATAATTAACTTTTGGGAAAAGGGAAGAAGAGTGCACCTAGAATACTACGTTTTGAGTATATCCCACTTGATGTCATTCACTATGGCTTCTCAAAAACCTTTTGAAATCCTTGTAGACAAAGAAAGATGCAACTGTAAGAAATTAGTTATCCACTAACTAACTAATTGAAAACAATTTAGATTCAAGGTTAGATTCAAAATAACATAAATATAATATCATCAAAATCATAAAATAACACAAAGAAGTAGACGAGAATGAGAGTTAGTTCATTCTTGACAGAAAAAGGGGTTGGTTACAACCTGTAACTGCTGCGGCACCGTCCTGGAACTAGGCTCCAAGTTCCTCCACCCAAGGCTAAAAATGTATAGAAGTGCCTCCAACACTTTGCACTCAATCAGGTCCAAGGAAGAAAAATGTGTTCTTCCTGACAAGATAAGGATACTGCAAATTATGTAAAAAAGGGTTTCCAAGAAGTGGGGACATTCTTAGGCACTAGGGAAATAGGGCACTTGCAGCAAAAGGCGAGCATAATGGTGCATTTCTTAGCCATATTTTTACTCCACCCCAAGGATCTCCTTTATACTCCATTTTGATGGTTGGATTCATTATGTACACACTATTACATTTGAGTCAAATTCCGATGGCGCGTTTGACACAATTGCCACTTTTGTTTGTCACGAGAATGACAAACAACAAACACCCTCAAACGTCGTTTCACATGATGTCACTTTTCTGATGCCATATATATCATATCTATTGTGATGTTTCATGCATACATGTTTCATCATGAATTTGACTGTCCAAACCCCATATAGTCGTCTCTACAGTGACGTTAGAGACATCAGAATTCCAACGTCCCATTTCGTTGGTCTCCACGACGTGGACGCTATGGGAGCGACATTACCATACGTCACAATTTCGACTTATATTAACATCATTCAACTGACCTAAATCTATATATCTCCGACGTATGTGCCATGGGAGCGGCATTACCATACGTCACAATTTCGACTTATAGTAACGTCTCTCAACCGATGACAAGCTATATATCTCCGACGTATATGCCATGGGAGTGATGTTACCATACATCCGAATTGCGACTTATGGTAACATTGCTCAAACGAAGGCTAGCTATATATCTCTGACGTATGTGCCATGGGAGCGACATTACCATACGTCGCAATTTCGACGTCATGAAGATATTTTAAAAAAAAAAGTCATTTTTTTTTTTTTTATATTTTTAAATTTTGCAACTAGAAAATTTTAAGATGAAGTAATTCCCTTGTATCGTCCTAATAAGGGTATATAGTGAATAGCCTGTTTAGTGATACTAATACAAATATATGTAATCATTGAATATGGACAAATACATATGATAAGACCATATAGGTGTTGTGTTACCCTTGTTATATCGGCTTAATGAACATGATAATACTTCTACCATTATTTCTACTAGTTACCTATGATAAGGTAATGAAACCCATATATATACTTTTCACCTATATGATTACTCGATATAAGCTCATAAGTTTCCATGGTCTTACTTCATATATTTCATATCATAACAATGTGATAAGCTTATATGTGGTGCTGAGCTTAACCCTATGTGTTTATCCGTAATCAATTACAGAGGTTAATAGTAATGCTTATACTGAACTTAAGATGGGAATCATAGTAATCAATATGAGCATGTGATATGTACTGGTGTACACAACCTATACGTTGAATATGATAGAAATCACTTCTTATTGCGATAGCTTAGTTATGGTTATTCCTATGGAGATTACACTCTTCTATGTATTATAGTTGTACCAATATTAGGTAATTACAGTGAAAGTCGTGTAATACAATCTGACCTTTATAAATAATTACACATAATACCTATGGTTCAACATATCACTTACAACTTACATTGGTTCCATATCAATTATATATGATCACATGCTTATTTCACATAATCTATGCCCTTTATATATACATTTAATGATCTATCCCTATTCAAGAAGATGGAACTCATACTGCTGTGATCATACCATATTCATACCTATCAACTTATGGTAATAGAAGTGATTCCTGGGATTTAATTGTGTTTCTACATATGAGATACAAGGAGCTTTGTACACATATGATGTAAGATTATTTCCATTTACTTATATGTGGTAATGTGAATGCACCTTTATTCCATATTCTTTGCACTCATCGGGTACATACATCACACAATAGGAGTAAATAAGGCTATACAGGTATTACTAGTCCATGCATAAGTAATGTTTACCTTATTATCATAATCTCTTACATGTTATATTTATAAGGGTAATGATACTATCATAGATAAAGAATGGGCTTTTATTACTCACCATATAAACAGGTTCATCATAAGTAATGGAAATCATAGATATAAGTATGTAATCATACCAGTAGAAGCATAGTTAAACAAATCAAATCAATACTTATTAGTCATGTTAAATATTTATTCGAATCACAATAATTTTCTGACTTAGACACATCATGTTAGTCTGAATTGAACACACAGTATCCATAATCAATGTGATTATATTCAATATGGATTAGCTTATAGTTAATAGTTGATGTCATTGCCTCAATAATATTGGTATAATACAAGTAATAAGTGAGTTAGTCTTAATCTTCATACAATGTCTTCCTAATAATTATACCACTATAATCATACATAAGGTTCATAGGGAGCTCGATAAGATGTAGATACGAGTTATGCTTTGAGTGCCATATCACATAGTTTCCATAACAAGAGCTTAGTAATAGAGAGATTAGCATGATTCCAGGCATTGTGTTGTTTAGTGATGTTTGGTATAGGCTAAGAATAGAAATAAGAATGGTCACAAGAAGGTGTGAGGAGGATTCCTAGAGTAGTGTGCCCTTGGTCAAATTCATAGGAGAATTGTTAGAATTAGGGGAAAATAGAAACAAATAATGCCTTTTTAATTTTCTATTCACAAGATCAGCATATATGAGAAAATAAATAAATAGATATAAATTAAATTTTGAGTATAAACAAAATTTATGAGTGAAAAGACAAACCTCAAGCTTACCTCCTGATCTAAAAAATATGTACCTGTCACATGTGTGGATGAAAACCTTTATAATATGCTCAGAAATAGTTTTAGGTTCATGGATCAAACCTCTAGGGTTTGATCTCTATCATAAGGACTTAGGACAAATTTTTCCAAGGTATAGACCATCACAAGACAATTGCAACAAGTACTCCATAAGAAGGCACAACAAGGTATTGACCATAGCTGATAAAACAAAACAAGGTACACCACAAGAAGGGACAAAAAGAACTCCAAAAACTAAGACAACAAAACCTCCATATCAAAAGAGAAAACCCTCCATAACAAACAATCCATATCAAACCCTCCATAACTGAAAAGAAGGCAGCACTGGATAATCACTCCAACCAATACCAAGAACCAACCAATACCAAGAACAATACAAAAATCATATCTAAAACTGTTACACCAAATGGGGAGGTTGCACCAACAAACTCAAATCTGAAACTATTACATCAAATGGAGAGGCTGCACCAACAAAACTAAGATCTAAAACTGTTACATCAAATAGAGAGGCCGCACCAAAAAAACAAAATCAGATCTAAAACTGTTACATCAAATGGAGAGATCACACCATCAAAACAAAACTCAGATATGAAAAGATAGTCCAAAAAGGAGGCCGCACCATCATCAAGAGAGAACAACTGAGGTAGCTGCAACAAATAGGAGAGTAAGGAGTGAGTGAGTGTGAGTATAATAGAATGCTAGAGGGTAGGGTCTTATTTATAGTTAGGGAAATTTAAAATTATAATTAAATATTGACTTTTAATTAATATAAATATTAATTAAAATGTCAATTAATATTAATATTAATTATAAAAACCCTAAACACATATAAAACCCCAATCACATAAATAAAACCTCAATCACATAAAACAACAAGGGGATACCTCTTAAGACAAAGTCAAGGGGGGGTCCATAATGGCAAAACATGTCCACACGAGTTTCACAATCACCTATAAACTTTATCATCACTACATAAGGGGGTCCATCAACAATGTGGTCATGTCCATCTTCATAGGAACTCCTAGGTCTCATGGACCATCCCGGGATAGAGGAAGAGGATCATACATCAACACATCTTGGTATTACACCAAGATCTACCTGGTCAAAGATGAGGTTTCCCCAGAACACATCTGGGGGGCCTAGAACACATCTAGGGCCTTATACACCAAGGTACAAGACCAAGGATCAACCCATGCATTAGGAAAGGGTTCCCTAGAACACATCCAGGGGCCATAGAACACATCTAGGGACTTGTATCAACCACCAAGGAACACATCCAAGGGTCAATCCAAGAACTTTGCAAGGATTCCCCGGAACAAATCCAGGGGACCTAGACACATATAGGGACTTATATCAACCACCAAGGAACATATACAAGGATCAATCCAAGCACTGAGCAAGGATGATCCCCTAGGAACCTACCATTTGGATGACATTTTCTTCCCAGAAGGAAGTGAGAAGATGCCTAAAGTTCCCAATGATGGATCTAATCAAATTTGGGTTTCCCCCAAAGATAGTTTGCTAAATACTGGTTCACACTTCTCATTATATAATTCAATACATCTTGATACATTTTTATACAAGAAGGATGTTAAGGAACATGTTTTTTAGCTTAAGATTGTTTCAGTGGAAGCTCTAATTTTTGCAACCCCATCATAACCCAAAAACTCACTCCCTTTGACCTAAGTTGTCCTCTAGTTTATGCTGGTTATATTGAGTCTTGCACTAAAGAGAGGAGATGTTATAACCATGTTATTCTAATTGAGATAAATAGACATACTACTTAGCTTCCATCTTGTACCAAAGGAGAAAAAATGTATCGTTGCGTAAAGGAGGATTGTTTGGAGGCGGAGAGATAGTGAGATTGCAATGAACTGTTTGGAGGCCCATACATCATGAGATTGCAGTACACCGGAGTTGAAATGACTGCTTGAGGAAGGAATATGTGAGATTGCAGTGCACCCTTTGGAGTGTCAGATCAGATAAGATTATGATTAGGGTTATATTCTATATTTTTTGGGAAGGGGTGGAGATTAGAAAATGTGCTACAAAGAGAACATCATTTGCATTCATTTTTCCTTTGACTGAATTGTTAAGGTATAAACTCAAAGAAAAATAGTTTTAATCAATTTTGGAGAGCTGGGGATTATGATGTCCAAAATGAACAAAAGTGATCTTTACGAGGTGGCATGTATCATGTTCAAGTGCATCCAAAATTCCTCCATTCTAATGTGACTTCCCACACATGGGAAGTTGGACATATTTTGAAGTTGCTTGATAATGTAGTTGAAGATTTTCAAAATGGTGCAACTTTTGTCATTATGGACAAAATTCAGAACCCTAGGGACAATAGTCCAACTCTTCTTTTCCAATATAATGGAGGTGGAATGGATCTCGATTGGATGTGGAAATGTATGATCTTGGGTTACTAATTGAAAAATAATAACACAACTATAGGATGCTATGGAAGTGGATTCAATACAAGTACAATGATATTAGGTGAAAATGTGATTATTTTCAGTCGCTTTGCTCATGGAAGCCCTGCTACATAGAGTATTGGGCTCCTTTATTACACGTTTTTGAGGAGAAATATTCATAGCTGTTAAGGAATTCAGTTCTTTATGAGCATCAGATTATATATTCCCATCAATAGAGTCCAAAAGAACTCTAGAAAATAATTAGAAAAAAAAATTAGATGAAGAGCAGATAGGATGTCCTCAACTTGAGATCTCTCTCCTCCATCATGGCCTCTGTGGTGTTGAATAAACATTTCCATTAAGACAAAGGTGAGGAAAATTTTAAGTACCCCACAATCCCAACAATGTACATGGGTGGTTGGGGTATGTTACAATTGGTATTAGAGCCAAGATTACAACACTAGGGGTTGTATGGGCTCAAGGGAAATGTATGACAATACTTTTGGCATTTAACATTCAAAAAATAATAAGAAAAAAAAATGCTCAAAGCCTTTCCGCCTCAAATAGTCATTTCAACTTGGGTGTACTGCAATCTCATGATGTCTGGTCCTCCAAACGGTTCATTCCAATCTCACTATCTCTCTGCCTCCAAATGGTCCTTTCAATTTGGGTGCAATGCAATCTCATAATCTCTAAGCCTTCAAACAGTCATAGTGTTCATTTCAGTAGGTTTGATTCCTCCAAATATCTTGTCACCATACCCAGAGCTTGATGTAGGCCATGACCTAGACCACCACATAGAGATAGATATAGATTTAGACATTGACCTAGAGCTTGATGTAGACCATGACATAGACCCCCCTAGCTCCATATAAGCCTAGGAATAACTTATACTCAATCCTTAACCCTATACTAACTCGAGCCATGAGGACGATGGAATATATTGATTTTTTTTTCTATGGAACGATAATAGAGGAAGGATTGATCTAAATTTTTACTCTTAAATAAAGACACTTCATGTTGAAAAATGACTAGCAAATTATAATTAAATTAAAAATTGATACCTCTTCAAAATATGTGATTTGGAGTTGGATCCAGAACTTTGTACCATGATTTCACCAAAATTTGTACCATGATTTCACTACATCCACACTTCCAAACGATCATATGTCCCTTTCATTTAATCCATCATTGTCTTGTGACTATTTCTCTGTCTCCCATTCACTCTCTCCATCAATGAGAGTGAATGGGTGACAAATAAATAGTGATTTGACAATGATGGATTGAATGAAAGGGACATATGACCTTTTGGAGGTGTGGATGTAGTGGAATCATGGTAAAACGATTGGGAGGGTAGTAATTACTTATGATTATTATGATATTTTATTTTTATGAGGTGACATATATGTGTAATCAGGGGAGGGGAGAGAAGGGGAGGAAGGAAGAGATCCAACAAGCATCGTAATTTTAAGTTTTAATGGAACCAATAATATGCACCTATTTTTTTCATATTTATTCTCTCCATTT
>JASDQU010332781.1:0-10864 GCA_032191745.1 Picea mariana | reverse complement strand
AGAAGGTAATATCATTTTATTATCAATATATACTGTCTTGTTTTGAAATTAATAAATTTGAGCTTGTTTTCTCCCTTTGAATTGCTCATTAAAGTATGAAAGGGGCATTTATCAGGGATAGGATTATCCTTTACCAGGACTGATAGATTATGATTGGAAAGAAACCCACCTAGAGTTTTCTTTTAGCATTTTCTCAGACTCTCAAAACATGAGAAAGAAATGAGCATATACTAACTTGGGCTCATAAAATCCACAAGTAAGTGATTACTGTTCCACAAAATTATTTTCCGCAAAATTTATATCTGCACTCACGTTGGATGATGTGGGATACATTATGGTCCACCTTCCAACAAGTCTCACTCCATCGACATCAACACCTTATCTGGAGTAGATATTAGAGACTATTTAGTACCCTGGGATCTGCATGCCTCAATGACAGATTTCCTTGCTAACAACCATGGGAATACATCAATGTCTCTTGGTTGATAGATCCTACAGGTGACTCGACACCAAGACCTTTATTTGTACCTGTTAGGATGTACTATAGGTACCTTGAGGCCCATTGACATCAATAGTGGGTCATCTCGCATTGGTTAACGACATTCATTAATGGCCGGTAATCCAATGATTTCTTTTTGTGTTCGACTCCAGAACATTTATTCACACAAATAAGAATTGTACCATGGGTTAAAGATTTGAAGCTGTTGTAGAAGACATAATTTTGATTGATTCCTTTCAGGAATGAATAAGAGACAGGTTCAGGGATATCCATAAGATAATTTGCTTCATAAACAGGAAATCATTTTCTCAACAAGTTATTATTGGTTCAAGTTTCTCTACAGATCTCGGTTTATTATCTCAGTTTATTTCATCAGTACCAGTTAGTACCAGACAAAATTAATCAGTCACAGTGGTTATCAGTAGTACAGATTCCAGTTACAACTTTGGCGCTCTCTAGATTCATAATTGGCTTCAAAATATTCGCAGTAAGAAAATACAACATAACATGGAGTAGGTAATTGATCTCAGGTAAGCTTAGTTTCATGTTAGTTTAATTTATTCAAATTACATATTAATAACTTGAACTATGACTGCCTCGATACTCCATGAAATTTCATCATTTCTATACTCTGTACTTAAAAGGCTGAGTTCAATTCTTCTTGACATTTCGTGTCATGAAGAATGAACTGCATTATAATGGTTGAATTTGACACAACTCATGTGAAATGATATATTAGCAAAGGCGTACGACCATCATCATTCCTTCACACGCTACTGATCCTCATGACACTTAAAATGTCCTTCCATAATTCCTTTCATGACCTATTTCATACATCATAATCTATTCCTCTGTTGCCCTCATCTATTTCCATTGCTCACCTTTGAACCTTTCCTGTTATACTCAGTAGCATCATGGTGGTGAATCATCACGAACTTGAGACTTATGCAGATTTGGAGGCTCTTCCTGAGTATGAAGCCACCAAACACATTTTTCAGAAAGCTGGATGGGAGTCGTTCTTCAAGAAATTTAACGGGTATGATGATAAGATTACACTTCAATTTGCTCTGCACTTTCATGGTGGACTGGCTAAAGTGTGTGAGATGGAATTTGAAGTCACAGAGCAGTTCATTTCTGAAGCAATTCAGTTACCCAGTACTGGTTAGAAATGGACAAAGGGACAGCTAGTAGACAAAAATCTCTGCACGTAGCTCCTGCAACCCCAGTATCAAAAATTACAATGGTCAGAAGGCACATCGAGGTCGTGGTTGGAACCGAAATGGGCTCAGTTTCTATCCATACTTCAACGCTACCTCACCTATGAAGGTCAGTACACAATCGTGTTTCCCTGTCATGCTCGACTCCTACTACATTTCAAAGGTAACCATCTGGTGAACATCCCTTATTTTTTGTTGAAGAGTTTGAAGAAAATGACAGAACAAGTTCGCAAAGAAAAAGATTTTAGGGGCAGTCTGTTTCATTTTGGTCTTATCAAAAAATTTGGTTAAGTCCGCGTTATCCCACAAACATGAATCTTGGGATATGTTTGTTGTAAGAATCCTAGATTCTGAAAAATCTAAAGATAAAAATATTGAGTCCATTGCTCCATAGAAGAAGACGAGTTCTAAGAAAAAAGTTGTTAAAACCCTAGCCAAAATCTGTGATGATCCTGAGTATACACCAGATTGCACAATTAAGGCCAGTGATGATAATCCTAGCACTGAACACTCGTTTGATGTCCATGGTTCTAATGGTGTGGAAACTAGCCGTGAAAAAGTGGAAAATACTATCCCTACAGATGTAAATGTTGAAACTCCGATTTCTTCTCTGACTATTAAAAATATTATTGATGTGGAAGAACTCGAGGAGTTAATCACCAAACCCAGAAGAAATCCTAAACGTAATTGCACACTTTCAAATATGGATAAATCCGTGCCTAGCTATCCATTACAGGAAAGAATGAAAAGTATGAATGATCACGAGGAGGCTCCAGAGTCTTCTGAGATGACATGGACTCTCTCTCAACTGATTAGAAAAGTCCATGAAGTCAATCAACAAGATAATGTGCTCAAAGAAATTGCGCAGGACAAGCCAATTGAAATACCAGTCGATACCCCTGTTCAAGAACCAGATGAGTTCACTCACGAGTCCAGCCCTCAAACACAACAAGCTTGTTGTAAGACATTCAAATCTTACTGTGAAATCTCTTCCAATAGATCTTTGTGACCAATGGTTGTCCGATTGGAAAACATGAATCACAGGTTAAAAGAGAAGTTACATGAATATGCCATATTGGATCGACATATAAAAACAGAAAATGAACTTATGAAACTCAGGCAAGCTCACTTCTCATCAAAGATCGATCGATTAAAATGAAAAAATAGATGTATTTTTCAGAAGAATAAGAGATTGCAGAGGATTTCCAGGAAGCACATCACCATTAATCAGGTTCTTAAGAAGGAAATCCGAAACATAAAGAAGCATGAGAGATTGCAAATGTTGGTTGCAGCTGCTGCAACACTCTGATGAATCTTAGTTTTTGACTTTTTGTTGCCTGAGGACAGGCAAAGTCTTCAGCTTGGGGGAATGTTAGTTTCCAATTTTGACCATATTTTTGCCTATATCATGTCAGATATACCCCCATTCCATATCCAGTATCATTCCTTTCTGGCCTTACCTTGATACATTTCACATAATTTTTCCCTAAATGGAGCTATTCAAGGTATTCATATGATTTAAGTTATTTTTAATGTATTTTGATACTTTAAACTGATATTGATACTAACGTGGCATGATAGGTACTTGTTTCCTTGAAACAGATTTATCAGTACCAGGTACCGGCTTGACTTAGTGGAAGATGTCAAAGATTTGCACGACATTTCCAGATTGGAATGACAGTTCCCATTTATATGATTGATTGAGTCATAGCTCAAATTTGAAATCTCGAAAGAATAGAATGTGATGACTCAAAGCAAAATTATAGAACCATTCGTTATGATGTTTATCTCTATTTTCTGATTCACGCTTCTTGACACTTCGTGTCATGAAGCTGTGAACTTAGTTTTAACTAACTTCGAGTCATTTTCGGATCTAAAATTCGCTTAATTAAATGTACCTATGTTCAAGACTATTTTTTTTGAGGATCTATATAAACTCAGATCTCTCTCAAGAAACGGGTTATAATATATTATGTGATGCGACATTGTGATAATACAATTCCTATGCGTTATATCATTTTTTGTTAAATGACATGAGTTTATTTGCGAATTATGGAGCATGAGGAATGAAACATTTATGCATGGAATAATTTGAGTTAGCTCTGGTTTCGTTTTAGGGTGATTGCACCTCTTGGTTGGGCCCGCCAACAGGTTCAATTCGCTTTCTCTTTTCTACAGTATAGTTAGTTTGTTTCTAGTTTTAGAATCTGCGTGTGAGTTAGTTCTTAACTTGAAACTGCTCTGCTAAATTCTGACTTAATCATTTTCGTTTAGTTCATTCCCAGTTTGATATTATCTCGTAGATCATTGAATGTTAGAATGAGTTACTGTCAGTGTAGAATTTGAGGAATAAACCAACTGCTGATTGCACTCTCTCTTAAATTAGTTTAGCTTTGCTCTGTTTTCAAGTTTCTAGTTTAATCATGATTTGAAGATTAGTTTGAATTTAGATTTACTTTTTTTTGTTAGGGTAGCTCACTTATGGTTTGGTTAGAGGAAGCTTCCGATATTTGTAGGATAAAATAGGAAATTTATTAGTTTCACCTTTGTTAGATTTAGAACTGCTTGGTATTTAGATTAAATAAGAGTTTTTTTTGAAATTTTCTGTCTTTTATGGTTCAGATAGATGTTTAGATGATTAGGTGTTTAGTTAATGGTAGATAGCCTTGGGTGATTTCTTTAGCTTAGGAATAGAAATACATTTGATTAACTTAGAATTGTTTCCATTTGATTAATTAGACAAGATATGATCAGTTTTAAGATAATCATTAGGATTCAATTTATAAGAGTAAGTTTATGTTTTCTTCTTAAGATAACATTTAGGTAGAAGTTATAATCTTACCAACACATTTAGTGTAGCAGCTCTAAGTTTACTTAGCCTGGTTTGAAAATTTAGTGTTTTCAGGGAATTAAAATCTTTAATACAACAGCCTGACATTTTTGGCGCCGTTGCTGGGGAGATGTTTAGAAGGTAATTTAGATGATTGATTTGGTTATTTTCTTAAATGCATTTGGTTTGGTGTGGTATGTTTAGCAGGTTGACGAAAGAGGAGTTGTGAGACGAGGGGTGAGAACCAACACATCTCTTGTCACAGGTTCCTCTGAAACCCAATCTTAGTTTTTCTTTTATCTAGTATGTTTTCATGAGAAATAGAGATCATAGAGGTAGATTTAGGGGAAACTCAAAACAACAAAAAGAAGAAACCTCCACCCAAAAAGCAATAGAAACTGAGATTGGAACTCTGGTTGAGGAAACCATAGAGCAAAACATAGAATCATGAACAAAACAAAAAAAAAATGGATTAGAAGGGGATAATACCACAAAAAAAGAACTTAAACCATTTATCATTTCCCCTCCAAAACCAGGAAACACCACATACCAACAAATTCAAATTCATGGTGATCCAAACTCGATTGACATAGTTAATCCAGAAGAAGTGCAAACTATTTTTAGGAACCCTGACACTATAGTTTTAAAAATAACAACTACAACTGTTGAATAAGAGGTAATAAAATCCTCAAAAGAACCAATAGGAGATAGTTATTCTGTCAAAAAGAATCTAGAGAGGTGGGATTTCACACCCTCACCAAAGAAAGATCAGATTGCATATACAATTTTCGGTAATCCTTTTAACATGGCGGACAGAGGGAGAGAATTGGATAGAAGAGAGAGAGAGAGGAGAAATTCATGTTGAAAATGAAGAAGAAGAACAAGTAGAGACTGAGCTAAGACCAGAAACCACCTTTGGGTTTCCAATTTTGGATTTGGTCCAAAATGTCAATATGAAAAATATCCCACCTTTGGCACTACCAACCTTTTATGGGAAAAATAGTGAAGACCCAGATGTCTTTCTTTTTGAATTTGATATCCTGTGCAGGAGTTATAATTATCTCCAGGATGCACATAAGCTGAAGTTGTTTCCTACTACCCTAAAAGATTCTGCATTACGCTGGTTCATGAGTTTAGGAGAGTATATCATTATATCTTAGGAAGATATAAAGATAAAATTTTTAAAGAAGTACCGAGACTATTGTAGACCCAAGGATTATCAAAATGATATTTTTAAAATGCAACAACAAGATGAAGAGATCCTTGAAGATTTCTTAGAAATGTTTACATATACTCTTCAAAAATCCAAATATAATGATCTCCAAGATGAAGCAATCAAGACTCTTTTCTTAAAAGGGGTTTTAGATGAATACATTGACACTCTCAACTTAATGGCTTCAGGAGACATTTATCATAAAGACTTTGAAGCACTCAGTGAAATATGCATAAGTTATTCGAGAAGTAGGGGGAAAACGGTAAAAAGCATGAGAGAACCTGTCAACAAAAACACCAAAGTACTAAGATCTAGTGGAGTTACTAGAATTGAACTGGGAAACCTTTTGGAAAATTTTAAAATAGACATTTTAGGAACGATCAGCTCTTAGTTAGACACTCTGAAGATTAAGAAAAACCAGGAAGAGGAAAACCCTGTATTAAGCATATTCTGCCCAAAATGTAGAAAAATGCATCCTTTACGAGAATGTCCTTTGGACAATGTTTCTGTATGTGCAATTTGTACTAAAAATCATAAAACAAAATATTGTCCATCCCTACCAGGATTGCAAGCTATATTCAAGGGAGGGGAAGCTCTAGGGACTCCATTCGCACCTAAGAGGCCTTGGCAACCTAGGAACTCAAATATGTATCAAGAACCATCCCCAAAACCTTCCGACTATTATCCACCCTTCTCTCAACAACAAAAACATCCATGGAACTGGCCAAATTGGCCTCCGCAAAATGTTCTTGCTCAACCTTGGTATCAAGGATGGAGAGAACATAATTATGGAAATAACCAACAACAACATGCGGTGCCAATTCCTCAGAATTCATGTACTCAATACCCTCCAAACATGCATCAACTATTGCCTGGATTTACTCCACCTCCTTTACCACCTATTCAACAAAATCCTCAACAGCCTCATAATCCACCTCCTCCCACCATATTACTCGCTCATCCCATTCCAAATCCTAATAAAATACCACCTCTACCACTCCATAGTGCTAATTTTCAAAACTTCCCAGCTTACACCATAAACCCCATTTCCATACAAGAAATACAGTTGAAATCAGGGAAAACTTTAAATAAAACTCAACCTGTAACAAGAACAACACTAAAGGTAATTATCCAAGAACATGAAGAAGAACTTGTAGATGATTTATCAAACGAGGTATCTTTGAAAGATGTCATCATTCCAAAGAATAAAGTATCTGAATCACAACATAACATACAAACTCAGGTTCTGCGAACACCTCCTTTTCCTGAGAGGTTGCTCATTGAAAAACCAATTGCTCAATCTGAGTTTGACATCATGAATGAACTAAAAAATGTCTGTGTTAAGATTCCATTGTTACAAGCAATCAGAGATGTTCCTATCTACGCCAAGACCATTAAAGAAATTTGCATTAAGAAATCAGGTTGGAAATAGAAAGATCCACCCACGATACACCTAGTAGGCCAATCATCAAATTGTATTTCTAAAGCTCCTAAGATTGTGAAGTATGACAACCCCGGGAACCCAATATTATCAGTTACTATCAAAAATGTTTCTATTGGTAATACTTTAGTCAACTTGGGTGCAACCATTAATATAATGGCCATCAATACAGTTGAACTATTACAACTAAGTCAATTCCTTTGCCCTACCCCTACAGTTCTTGAACTTGCCGATATAACAACTATAAAACCTGCTGGGGTCCTCGATGACATTCTTGTTACATTAGCTTTGTGGGAATATCCTGTCGACTTCATTATTATTCATTCAAAGGATCCCACGAAAGGTCATCCAATCATTTTAGGGAGACCTTGGTTGGCTACAGCCAATGCTTTCATAGAATGTCGTGGTGGGGATATGTTCATCTCAAATGGCATTTCTTCATAGAAGCTTACTCTTTTTCCGCCTGCTCAACCAGTTACAAAAGAATTATGTTGGCTAAAATGTACCTATCACGAGAATGCTGAGGAAGAACCTTTATTCTCTGTTGATGAATTTCACGTGTTACAAGAACCAATAGAGGATGATATTTTAAGCCAATTTATTTCTGTAACAGAAAATGTCGAATTTCCACAAACATATTTTCAATATGATCAAATTTTCAGGGAGGACTTTCAAGAACGAAGTGAGTTATTTTTCTCATTTTCACCATCTATGGTTTTCACCATTGATGAGCATCTGGGATCATATACCATTCCAATAGAAATCAACCCAGGCAAATGTCTATACATCAATTTTGAATTAAGTCTCAACCAACAGGAGCAGTTAGCAAATCTTTTGAAAGAACAATCAGGAGCATTTGCATGGGAGTACAATGATATGAGAGGAGTGCATCCTGACACCTGTATTCACCACATATATATCCAACCAGAGATAACACCAATAAGACAACCAAAAAGGCATATGAATCCAATCCTAAATGATTTTGTGAAAGAAGAGTTACATAAATTATTAAAAATGGGATTCATTTATCCAATTTCTGACAGCAAGTGGGTTTCACCCCTTGTTGTGGTACCTAAGAAAATGATAGGGAAATGGAGAATGTGTGTAGACTTTAGGGAGTTGAATAAGGAAACCCTGAAGGACTACTTTCCCTTGCCTTTTATAGATAAGGTTTTGGATACCTTGGCTGGAAAAAGATACTTTTCCTTTCTCGATGGATATAGTGGATACATTCAGATTCAAATTGCTCCTGAAGACCACGACAAAACAACATTCACATGTCCTTGGGGCACTTATGCTTATAAAGTGCTACCTTTTGGATTATGCAATGCTCCTGATACATTTCAGAGAGCAGTCCTTGGGATTTTTGCTGACTTAATTAATGATTGTGTGGAAGTGTACATGGAGGATTTTACTGTTTATGGTAATACCTTCGAAGAAGCCATAAGTAATCTTGAGAAAGTCTCGATTCACTATCAGGAATCAAATTTATCCCTTAGTCATGAAAAATGTAAAATGCTATTAACTTAGGGAATAGTGTTGGGTCATCATTTGTCTACAGAAGGAATTAAAGTTGATCCAACTAAAATTGAAGTAATAGTTAATCTTTCCTCTTCGAAAACCCAAAAAGATGTGTGAAGTTTTTTGGGACATGCTGGATATTATCGTCGGTTTATTGAAAACTTTACAAGATAGCTAGCCCCATGTTTAAACTGTTAGCAAAGGATGAAAAATTTTGTTGGGATAACAATTGTCAAAATGATTTTGAAAATTTGAAAGCAAAATTGTCCATGGCACTTATTCTACGAGGACCAAATTGGTATCTTCCTTTCCATATTTCAATTGATGCCTCAGACACTGCTTTAGGAGGAGTGCTTGGAAAAAAAGAAAACCAACAAAATTATGCTATTTACTTTACCAACAAAAACCTTACTCCTCTTGAATTGAACTACACTGTGACAGAGAAGGAATTTTTGGCTGTAGTTCATGCCATTAACAAATTTCGTCATTACATCACTGGGTATGAGGTTTTTTGTACATACCGACCATTCTGCTATTAGATTTTTGATGAACAAACCAGTGACTACCGGAATAATCGCACGATGGCTTTTGCTACTTCAAGAATTTAACATCACTATAGTTGATCGGCCAGGAAAAGAAAATGTAGTTGAGGATTATCTCTCTCGTATTCCTCAAGACAATACTGACATTCCAGTGAATGATAATTTCCCTGACGAACATCTATTTGCAGTAGCTGTTAAGACCCCTTGGTTTGTAGATATGACAAATTATTTAGCTACAGGGAGACTGCCAACTCTTTTGTCATCACCACAAAAGAAAATAATTGTCCAGTAAAGTGCTTATTACTCTTGGGTAGGAAGTGATATTTTCTATACAAGTCCTAATATGATCATTAGGAGATGTTTTCGGGAAGATGAGATTCCCGATATCCTTCAGGCTTGTCATGACGGGCCATGTGGAGGACACTTCTATGATAAGAGAATGACATATAAAGTCTTACAATCAGGATATTATTGGCCAACACTATTTAGAGATGCAACAAAATATGTAAGAAGCTGCGATAGTTGTCAGAGGATGGGGAGGCCTACTGTAGCATACAAGATGCCCTTATGACCATAGGTTGTGATTGAACCATTTGATAAATGGGCACTTGATTTTGTAGGATCGATTTCCCCAATGTCGAGAAAGAAGAAGTACATCTTGGTTTGTACAGATTTTGTGACCAAGTGGGTAGAGGCAAAATCCTTATATCAAGCAACTGAGAAATCGGTGGTCGAATTTATTTATGAAGATATCTTTACCCGCTTTGGTGTTCCATGAGAGATTGTTACTGATCAAGGTGCTCAATTCACTTCTAAGATGATGAAGGAACTCACAGATAAATATGGGATAAAACAATGTAAGTCTTCCCCATACCATCCACAAGCCAATGGGCAAGTGGAATCGACGAATAAAGTTCTAGAAGCTATTCTGACCAAAAGAATACATTTACATCACAAAGATTGGGCGGATAGACTTCCAAAGGATTTATGGGCATACCGGACTACGTGGAGAAATACCACTGGTCATACCCCTTATGAATTGGTATATGGCAAGCAAATTCTCCTTCCCATAGAATTTTAGATTCATACCTTCCGCATAGCAGGAGAATTGGGTTTGAATTTGGATGAGGCACAAAAATAGATTCCCTTCAAAGAACTATCCTCATACAAAATCAATGTAGAAAATGGCATGATAAATACATTAAGAAGAAGCATTTTCAACCAGGGGATTGGGCATTGCTATTTGATTCCAAATATAAAACTTTCAAAGGAAAACTTATGACACGATGGATGGGACCTTATGAGGTGGAAACTGTTTTTGATAATGGATTTGTTAGAATCAAGACCATAGATGACTCTCAAAATTCATTTGTAGTAAATGGACATCGATTAAAAGTATATAATAAACCCTTGTCTAGAGATGATTTTCTACAGGAAATTTCTAAACAACCAGAAATAAAGATAGTAGGAGAAGAGTCTTCTCCTCCTACTAATCCTTGATCATTTTTGTTGTTTTTTATGATAACTAGAAAAAAAAAAAAAACCATTTTGGATATGTTGACATATTGTTTTCAGTTTTACAGGATTTTTGAAGCAAGTAC
>JASDQU010332777.1:0-12871 GCA_032191745.1 Picea mariana | reverse complement strand
GTGCATTGTGGTTGAGATCGTGGTTTAAATTGTTTCCGCAATAATAGTAGAAGCGATTCTGTATTTAACAAGTTGTGGTAGTTGTTAGATCAGGAGAATCGCAGGAATACATTAATTTGTATCGAAATTTCTACACATTTCAGCTAGCCATGGACATAGCCTTCATCAGGGAGAAAGATCAATTGTGGTAATATATCTGGATGACATCACAGTCTTCTTGAGGTAAGATAAAGAGCACTGTTGTCACCTGAGGAAAGTTTTCTTGAAGTGTCGAAGGTTTGGCCTTTCCCTATCCCAAGAAATATTTGTTTGCTATGAAGGAAGGAAAGCTATTAGGCCATATAGTATCAGCAGAGGGAGTGAGGATTGATCTTAGCAGGGTAGAGGCAATTCAAACCCTGTCACTTCCTAGATCTAAGAAGGAAGTTCAAGCCTTTTTGGGGAAGATTAATTTCCTGAGGAGATTCATCTCAAATTTTGCTGAGTTGGTGAAACACATCACAACCATGCTCAGGAAGGGAAATGAAGTGAAATGGACTGCTCAACCCAGGGAATCTTTTATCCAAATAAAAAGGGGCATTGACTGAGGCACCTGTGCTGATCAGTCCTGACTATTCCAAAGAGTTCCTAATTTTCTCTTTTGCTTCTTTTGATATAGTAGCAGCGGTCTTGTTGCAGGAAAATGAGGAAGGGCGAGAGAAACCCATTGCCTTCTTCAGCAAGGCATTAAGAGATGCAGAGATCAGGTATGAAATCATGGAAAAATAGGCCTATGCCTTAGTGAAAGCTCTCAAATATTTCAGAGTCTATGTCCTGCACTCAAAAGTGACCGCATACATTCCTTCAGCCTCTGTGAATGACATCCTTGTACAACCCGACATAGACGGGAGGAGGAGTAAGTGGATAGCCAAGATCCCGGAGTTTGACTTGGAGATAAGGCCTACCAAATTGATTAAAGGTCAAGGCTTAGCCAAGCTGTTGGCTGAAGCAAGTTGCAGAGACTTGGGGGTAGATTTCATCAATGCATGTTCAAAAAATCAATAGAATCAGTTGTCTAATGTAAACCCTCAAACAGAACCCCTGGTGGCTCGATGTCCTTGGTATAAAGATGTTATATATTTTCTGCAGGAGTTGCAGCCTCCAGATGGCCTGCAAAGAAACAAGGCAAGAGCTCTGAAGCTCAAAGCAGTCAGATACTGCCTTGTTGATCAAATTTTATATTGGGAAGACCCCCTGGGGGTGATTTTAAAATGCATGAATCCGTAAGAGGCCGATAGGATCATGTTTGAATTTCATAGTGACCTATCCAGAAGGCACCATTTCTGGAAGACCACAGCTCACAAAATTCTTAGAGATGGGTACCACTGGCCCACCTTGTTCACTGATGTCTGTAGAGAAGTTAGAGCCTACATCCCATGCCAAAGTTTTCCAGGAAAGAAACAGCTCAAATCTCTGCCTTTAAAGCCTGTAGTTGTTTTGGGACCTTCCCAGCAATGGGGCCTAGATTTTATTGGAGAAATCCACCCTGCTTCCAGTGGGCAGCACAGATGGATCCTGACTGCTACAGATTTCTTTACTAAGTGGATCGAAGCTATCCCCACCAAGAGTGCTTCCCACAAGGTAATTATTGGATTCCTGGAAGACCTCATCACAAGATTCGGCTACCCAAGAAAGATTGTTACTGATAACGCAACCTCATTCAAGGCTGAGCCGTTAGCCAAGTTCTATGAGCAATTTGGGATCAAACTGATTCACTCCACCCCATACTATCCCTAGGGCAATGGTTTAGCAGATTCCTCCAACAAAAGCCTGATAAGGATCATCAAAAGACTATTGGAGGACAACAAAAGGGCCTAGGATTCAAAGTTTAAATTCACTCTATGGGCCTATTGAGTGACCACAAAGAGATCTATAGGCATCTCCCCTTTCCAATTAGTTTATGGAGCATAAGCTATTTTCCCTTCTCAGCTAGCCATTCCTGTAGCAAAGTTCTTCCAGGATCATCAAGAAGAGCCTGATGACATGATCAGAAGAGTTCATCAATTGGTGGAATTCCAGCAGGCCAGAGAGCAAGTAATGGACAGAAGTCAGGACCATCAGCAGAAGGTCAAACTGGATTTTGAAAGGAAAGTCAAGAAGAAAGAGTTTGAGATCGGGGATCTGGTGCTTAAGTGGGATGCACCCATGCAAGACAAGGGAAAACATGGCAAGTTTGATGCCCTATGGATCGGGCCTTTCAAAATCTTTGAGGTTTTCTCAAACAACACATACAGGTTGCAGGATTTGGAGGGTGAAGAGGTTTTCAATAGCCCAGTAAATGGGCATTTTCTGAAGAAATGTTTTGTTTGAGCCTTAGATGGCTTCTTTGTTTGTAAATATTGTCCTTTTGGTTCTTTGTTCATTTTCCTTTTTATTATTTTCGTCTTAGTAAATAAATCCATAGCCCAATAGCAAGGCACTGAAGCTGCAAATGAGTTCTTAGAGCATCACAGGGACGACTCTATCCCCCATGGAGCCTAATGTTAGCAACAATTTTTGTCTTGGGCACAAAAGTACCCAGGTCTGTAGGTTGCATGAAAAGCGCCCAAGAGCAGCACGGAAGAATCTCTTTTGAGGTTACAAGTCAAGCAAGCGGGCGAAGTTTTGTTGTCGAGCGACCGAGACCCATCTATAAAGTTGATCGCTGGTCATCGGGATCTCGGGGCTACCAAGTTACCTGAGGTATAGCGTCAGAGAAAGCACCTATATTTCAATACAAAATCTGGGTCGTCCGATCCAGTGACGCATGGCGCAAGATCTAGTCACGTCGGTATATCGACATTCAGGAGTTCGAAGGGTAAAAGACCCTCATCTTATCACATCTTGGAACCCTGAACCCCAAAGCACCAAAAGCACCCAGAATTGGGCCCATGGTTTTGGCGCCTGGTCACAAAAGAGCAGGCCTGGAGGAGGGGCGCTAAGGTTTATCATTTGGCAAGACGGGTCCCTAAGAGCCGAGAGTGATCTTAGCCGTTCATCCCGAAGGAAAACGTGGTGCGCGATTAGGCCCTCTGCCTTTTCGCCCATCGCGACTTCGAAGCGCAAGGAGAAACTCTTTCCTATCCCCGAGACGCAAAGCGTCAAAGACGTCCTAGACCTGGGCCCATAGCATTATTGAATTAGTTCATGACCATTAGATCAGAGAGGGGCGCGTGGTACCCATTAGGCCCTCTCGGCATTTTTCCCATCGCAATTTTGAAGAGAAAGGATCTGCTCCTTCCTATCCACGAACCCCAAAACTTCGATAGCACCTTTGAAGATAGGCACAAGGTCACAGCCCGTAGTCTCTTGGAGGCGATAGAAAGAACTGCGTAAAGGGATGAAGCGCTGGATATAGCTGCAGAAGGGATCACTGTGTTCTCCAGGTGCCAGTTCAACTTGATCTCAACCCTGATACCTACTCGGAGTAAATGAAGAAGAGAGAGGGTGGATGAAACCTCACCTCACTCATTAATTGCAAGGTATGGATGTCCCGGTGGGAAGTCTGCCTGAGATGGTCCTCTGTACTGGTTCTTTCCGTAGAAACCATGCCGAGTCCTCGACTCACTAGGGAAGTCTGCGCACGCTAATTCAACATTTAAGGGCTCACCTACCCCCTGGCACGAGCCATGCAGAATTAAGGTGGTGTATGACAGAGGAGTGTAGGCCAGATTTGATTGAAGAGACACCTCATCCCGAAAGTCTAGGAGGCCTCTGATGGGAAAATGTTTAGGAGTATATATATTTAGTTTTGATATTTTTCAAGGGATGGATGGTAGAGAGAAGCTCCTGATTGTAAATTTTTAATAGACACTCTAGTTCTCTGGTTATGCATATGTATGTAAGATTTCTTGTTTAATGACATACAGTTTCCTTACCCCATCTAGTTTTCATCTCATACTGACGGAGTTCATGATTGACTGATTCACATGAATTATTGCAATTATGTTACGATAAAGGATTTATTGTTGCATTGTTGCATTCTCCGCTTTTCTGCATTTGAATGTAAGAAGATCTTGTGTTTAGATGTTTTCTCCTATAGTCTGTTAGAAACCTGATGTTTACGATAGACCTTTGCATTTATCTTATACAAGTCTTCTCCCTATTCACCCTTACTACAACTCACTGTCTGAAGTTTATCTAAGACCTCACTTGCCCATGCATGCCTGGCCTAGTTTTGGAGTTAGAACAATATTGTTTTGAGTTAACTTCCATTCGATCACCCCTTTTTATAAACAAATCATGACATAAATTGATGGGCGTCGGGCTCTGCTCCTGCTGCAATCCAGGAATGACTTCTAACGCCAACAAATCTTATGAAGTTGAATGTGAGGAGAAATGCTCTATTTAATATAACAAGATATGCCTCATATCCCTCTATGGTCGGACTTTTTGTTCCATGCCAACCACAAGAAAAATCTTTCTATGTTAGGGAGCTTAGATTCTTCATGCTCCCAAGTTTCAACTAGACAAATAATATCAATATCACTTGGGATCCAACTTATCATAGGACCTTTGCACCATGGAAAGCCACAACAGTTCCAAAAAAGGATATCGATTGTCCCAAATTCCTATTTATTATTATCCTTCTGGTCTCTATCCCTAACAATAGCTTTTCAATTTCTAATTATTTCCCATTTTCCTTCTTTCCTGGCTTCTTTTACCTTTTGAACTTCATTCCTTAATTTAGCTTGATCTTCGGGAATGAGGTCTTCATTTATAAATATTTCTAACCCTTTTAAGCTTGGAGATTTATAGAGTTTGCTATATTTATGGTCATTACAACTTACTTTGACACGAATCAACCTATCTTTGTGATCAATTATTTTTCCTAGCCTCTTTGCTTCTATGAGGTAAGTTGTACCAATTTCTGATTTATTATTTAATTCTTCTTTTACTATTGCTAGTGTATGCTCCTCTTGTTGTTCTTTTATACCAAAAATTACGAGGTTCAAGGATCTTTTATTACGCTCATGGTCCAGTTCAATTAGCTTATTTATTTCCTCTTTAATAGGTTTGATAACCAATTTACTTTCTTACCAAAACAAAATGATGAGAATATTTTTTAAAATTAAATTTTTATTGATATAAGAATTATTTTTATTAAAAAAATTGTTATTAGTTTTGAATATATATATATATATATATATATATATATTAGTTTGGACATAAATTTATAATATAAAGAAAAAATAATTAAAGAAAATTAAATTTTAATTAATGCATTTTTTATAATTTTTAATACATATTAAAATATATATGAGTTGATTTTATTTCGGTAAAATTTAGGTTGAAAATCAAACTTCAAGTTGTTGTGTTAAATGTGTTAAAAGTGTTTGGTGTACTTGGGAAGTCAATTAACATAAGTTAGTTCATAAATGTTAGTGGTTCCACCCTATTATTTTATTAATTTCTTTATAGATCGCTGTCTTTTGTAGTTGTTTGTGGTTCTCTATGAAGAGAAACTCTTGGGTGAATTGACTTGGTTTTCAACTATTTAGAAGAGCAATTAAAATAGTTGTGGATCTATATGACTCCCGAGGCAGATAGTGGAAGGACTTGTTTTCCTTCAAGATTAACTTTAACGAAGCCAAACAAGATAAACTAATCATTGAAAGATTTCAGAGTCAAATGGCCTATAAGGGAAACATGCCTAGTGGAAAGATTGAGCTCAAATGGGTCAACTTATTTAATTACAGACCACTACGAGAGTAGTCCACAAAACTTAAAAAACTCAATGGTCCATCGTTTTGATTGGTGCTCATTTATTCCTTGGAATTAGAGTTTGAAATTTTTACAGTATGTGGACATCTTCCTATATCACCCCTCAAAATTTCATCCAAAAATTTTGGGTTTAAGTGGGTTAAAAAAAATAATTACAAACTACACAGGAGTAGAATTTTTCCAAGGGAAATTGTTATTTGGAAACCTACCAAGAGCATATACACATTATTTTTACTATGTTTTTATTTTAGTTATAAATGTTTTATATTTCATCGATATATACTCCCATAATTCAAAATCTGAAGGCATGGTTGCAATTTTGTGTACATCTCAAACCCAATAAGGTTGTCCACCATGCTTCAAATTACTACAGGCCTTACAACACGGTTATTAACTTTCAACACCACAAAGACCATGTGCATTTTCCGCACAAAGTTATTCATAAGGACTGGATTGCTTTGTATCTTGAGAACATGTTTAATATAAAGAGTAGTGCTATTGGGGAGATAATTGGTAGGAGAGTACTTATCACAGTAGTAGAAAATATTATGGAAATTGATGTAGCGGGCAGAATTATTGAAATACATTTTAAGTGAAGACTCAAGTAAGATTTATACACTTGACAAGGAAATAGGAGGTGATGAAGAAAGAGAAGAAGAACCAAAGAACCTTAGTATCAAAGAAAACTAAACTATTGTGTAGAGTCTGGGTGGGGTTGCAAAAAAGATGGGGTTGTTAATAGAATTACATTTAGAGCATATAAAAGCCTTAATGAGAATTGGAGGGCCATAAATCTAGGAGTATCAGGGGTCTTCTAATTAGCATGACAAGATATCATGTTTATTCTTTTTTTTTTCAAATGAAGTTAACTACAAGTTCAAGGAACACTTTTTTTGGAGGAAAAGGCATCAGATCGAGGACTAACGAGCTTCAGGTTAGTGGTCTGATCATCCTGCATAGAATTAGGGTTTCATTTTTTGGGCAGGGGCTGTACGGAGGGCTGTACAGAGGGTTTTTATGAGTGTGGGCCCCACGTGCACGGGCGATCCGGCATTAGGCACGGATATGTGCATGCCTTCCCACCAGATAGACATGCATGGGGGTGTCAGTAAGAGGGTAAAGGGTGTGCACTATATGTGCACCTGTCGACTGCACAGCTGCGCATGTGTGCGTGGCTATGCATTGGACAGGCGTGATCTAGAGCACGTCTGTAAATTGAGCATGCACGCCTGAATGATGGATAGGCGCGCTTGAGAGAGTGTCTATGTAGTGAATAGGCGCGCATATGTGTGCGCCCGTGGAGTGAACAGGCGCGCATGTATGCACGCCTGTGGGTGAAACAACCGCGCCTTTGAGGTAAGGTTGACGAGTGTAAAACTTATCTTTTTGATGTTGTTGATGGTCCATATGGCTGACTTAGGATTGTTTTATGTGGTTACAGGTGAGCTTTGTGCACGATGCCAGTTGGTTGGCGAGAGCGGAATTGGTCCCAGCTGCGAGACGTCGTGGCTATTGAGGAGCCAGGTGTACGTGCGACTTTGGCAGCCTGTGGACTGCTGAAGTTCTTTGAGTGCCCGTTGATACGGGTGCAAGAGTATCTCCTCCAGTTTCTTATCCGGATGTGGAGTCTGGACCTACATTGCTTCATAGTGCGGGGAGAGCATTTTTCCTTCACTACGGTGGAGGATGTGTATTTTTTGACTGGGCTCTCATTTCGGGGAACACCCTACCAGCAGAGCCGGTTTTACCAAGGGATGTTTCGCTAGCAACGATTGGCTGGAGATATTGTTCGGGGCTGAAATTTATGTCCAACACTGTCATGAGATTTGGGGCGATGGATGCCCTAGCGCATCGCTGTATAGAAGTGATGATTGTGAGAGTTTATGGGTCACTGGAGATGCAGTTGATCAGTGGTGGCCAACTGATGGTGATGGAGAGAGTGTTGGCCAGTGAGCACTTCGCCTGGGGGCTTATGCTGCATGCCAGGATGGTAGGGCAGCTAGACCATTGTCAGTCCACGGATACTAGAGAGTTTTCCTTCGGGTCCATCCTGGTGGCTTAGTTTCTGGAGCGGGTGTCGATGTTTCACCCTAGGATTTTATTGGGTGCACTTGGGGCGCAAGAGCTACGATTAAAGCGGTGGTCGACTGTTTTTCTTCGCCATGGTGGTGGCGAGGGCGGCCACTTCTTTACTGCTGAGGCGACACAGGTATGGCGGGAGATGTCACAGGTGATATTGCGGTACCCCTATGCCGGGGTTGACTTTCGGGAGGATCCGACCATGGTGCTACCTCCAGGGGAGGTGTTTGACTGTCGAGGTATGTTGATGATGTTGATATATATGTTTTTTGTGTTTTAAGATAGCATGACATATGTATATGATATAGATGTTGATACTATCTGTTGCTTGTTTGTATGTGTAGATGTGGCACCTCGCGGGCACGAGGTGGAGTTGCATAGAGCGCCGGCTCGTCAGGAGCCGAAGAGACTGTCGCAAGGAAAGAGACGTCAGTGTAAGGACGCCACGGCACGACTAGCTAATCTGGAGAGGGCAGCGAGGAGATGCCGGTTTGATGACCCTGGTGTTGGGCCATCACATGCTCCTCCGACGACTGCCGGAGTAGATTTTGAGGACATACATCGTCGCCTGGAGGCGGTGTTATAGGACGTGCATGAGGGCATGTGGTCTTGCATCCAGGATGAGGGTAGAGCAGTGTGTGGGGATTTCGCTGCCATGGGGGGCCAAAGTACGACGGGAAGCAGTAGTTGATGCTGCGATGACCGGACAACTACCGCCGGGGTAGGAGGGACTGGTAGGGGGTGGGAAACCACCGCCTTAGGGAGGGGCAGGTGGTGGTGGGCCACCACCACCTGAGGGAGGGGTAGGTGGTGGTGCTCTAGAGGCACCTTGAGTGGTGCTCTATGTATTGATGTATTTTTTGTATATAGGCCAGTGAGCCCATTTTGTACCGAGGTGCTTCACTGGCCTGTGGATATTTTTATTTTTGTATGTAAACATTTGGATGGCAATGTGGACTTGTCGATATATACATGAGTATACATTTTGAGATCTATGTGGTGTTTACATGTGTTTTGTTAATGTATTGATGATGTCTAATCTATATATGCTATGACAGTTTCTTGATATGTTTATGTATGTGTAGTGGTAGCTTGATGTGAGATATGCTAGTCTAACACAATATTAGCTAGGTTATCTGTAATTTGATTTAATTGTCTTGGAATATGTGTAAATGTAATGGAATAAAAATGTCGAGATAAAAGTCTAACCTGCAGGTATTTGCGAAAGAGGCAAGGATCGCGTACGCGGTACACATTGTTGAGTTGGAGAATGACTAGTTGAGAGTCGAGAAAGATGCTAAGGTGACAAATACAATGATGTTGGGCATCGGCCAGGAGGCCAATGACGACAATGTATTCGGCTTGGATTTTGGTCACTGAACCCAAACATATTCCGCTCGAATGGCGTATTTCATGTGAGGGGGTGTAGAGAGCCCAGTGGCCGAAGTGAGATTTTGTGTCCAATGGCTGGCGCCGTCGGTGTAACCGATGTGGTAGGCCGGTGGAGGAAGCATCTGTCAATAGCAAAAATGATAGTTTAGATGTAAGGGATGGAAAAAAGATTAAAAACACTATAAAAGAAATAACCTAAAGTAGAATGACTACGTTTAAGCATAAAATTTCTTTAAATACAACCCGTTGACGGGTTCTTTGAGACAGAGGCCTTCAGGAGAGGCCAGGATGTATGCACCTTTGGTGAGGCAATGTTGGATAATGTATGGGCCATGCCATAGTGACTCGAATTTTCCATGGCCAAAGGTATCATGAGCGATATTGTAAGCCAAGACGAGGTCGCCTTCGCGAAATGAGTGAAGGTTGACATGTCGATCAAAGGTGGCCTTTGACCGTTTTTTAGCTGCCTCATTATTCTGTAATGAAGATCGACGATCTTCATCCAGAGACCCTAAGTTCAGCAAGCACTTCTCCATTGGAGCAGTGTCGGGTAATAGCTCAATTGTGGTGTGTAGGGTGGGAATTTCTCACTCGATGGGAAGAGTGGCCTCAACCCCATGGACTAGATGAAATGGTGTGAAACCAGTAGTTGTTTTCACAACCGTACGATAAGCCCATAGCACGATAAATAACATGTGATGCCAATTGGTCTTATGTTTATTAACCGTGCGCTGTAACATGGTCTTGAGGACCTTGTTAACTGCTTCGACTTGTCCATTAGACTGAGGGTAATATGGTGAGGCAAACTCGTGAGAGAATCCTAACTGAGATGAGAGTTCAACAAAGATCTCATTCTCAAAGTGTTTCCCATGATCGAAAACAAGTTGGAGTGGTACTCCAAAGAAAGATATGACGTGGTTAAAGAAAAAATGTGTTGCGGTGTCAGCGGTGTCGTTGAAGGTGGGCATATCTTCTGCCCATTTGGTGAAGTAATCGACTACGAAAATAATGTATTTGTGACCATTGTTGGAGGGGGGATTACAATTCATGAAGTCGATGCCACATTTACAAAAAGGGCCGGCAGTGATGACTGGATGGAGAAGAGTAGGTAGTGCTCGGGCTTTGTTGGAATAAAGCTGACACTACTCACATCATTTCATGGCATGAATGCAATCGTGAAACAAGGTAGGCCAAAAGTAACCTACTCGGATAATATTCTGAGCAGTGGATATTCCCGAAAGATGGCCCCCACATGCATCGCTATGGCAGTCATTCAAGACTCTATCAGCCTCATCAATGGTCAGGCATCGAAGAAGAATGGTGTCGACGCCTCGCCGGTATAGGATGTCTCCGATGAGGAGGTAGCAGGGGGCCTGATGGCGAATACAATGACGATCATCTTGTGAAAGGTGGTTACTAGACTTTTGAGTTTGGAGGTAGATGAGGAGGTCGTTGTACCAAGGATCATCCAAAGTGATGTAAAAGAGATGTTCGTCGGGAAAGTCGGTATTGACGGGGGCATTGGTGGTGTCAGAGGGGAGGGTCGTGACAAGTTCAGCGAGAATGAGGGATTTCTTTCTCTTGGGTGTTGAGAATTCAAGATCGTATTCTTGAAGGATAATGATCCATCGAGCAAATTTTCCATTAATTTTCCGACGATTGAGCAAGTATTGCATAGGGTTGGAATCGACGACAACCTTAGTTGTGCGAAGTAGAATGTAGTGACGTAGTTTCTGGACTGCGAGGACGATGACAAGAGCTAGTTTATCTTCATGTTTATACTTCAAGGGTGGCCCTAAGAGGTTTTTACTAACGTAATAAATGACATGCTCACGATTGTCATCACCTAGCTGAAAGAGAACTTCTGCTACTGAAATAGCTGATGCCGATACATATAGGATACAGTCACGATTGTATTCAGGTGCACTAATTAAAGGGGCGTTGGAGAGCACCAGTTTAAGATCGTCAAATGATTGTTGGGCATGTTCATCCCAGTGAAGTGGGATGTCGTGACATAGTAAGTGAAGGAAATCGTGGGCGCGAATGGCGTAGTTAGGGACAAATCACCGTAGAAAGTTAGCCTTGCCTTGGAGACTCTGTAGTTGTCGTAAATTCCGGGGAGGTGGAAATTCGGTGATAGCTTGGACTTTGAGGGGGTCCATGGTAATACCGCTTTGAGAAACGATAAAACCGAGGAGGCGCCCTGCGGTGACGCAAAAAACACACTTGAGGGGATTCAAGCGGATGTTGTACTGACGACACCGTTGGAAGATGATTCGTAAATCATCAAGTTGTTGGGTGCGTTTCTTGGATCGAGCTGTGAGGTCATCCAAGTATGCAAGGATGATATGAGCCAGATCATGAAAAATATATGTGATAGCCCGTTGGAAAGTTGCGCCAACATTCTTTAAGCCAAAAGGCATGACATGATATGAAAAAGTACCCCAAGGGGTAGTGAATGCAGTTTTGTACTGATCGGCTAGGTGAATTTGAATTTGATTATAACCAGAGAACCCGTCCATGAAGGATAGAACCTCGTGGCCTGCGCAGTCATTGATAATTTGATTGATGAAAGGCATTGGAAAGTTGTCTTTGGGACATGCGTGATTGAGATCATGAAAGTCCATGCAGACATGGATAGTGCCCTGTTTTTTGTTAACAGGTACAAGGTTGGAAACCCATGATGTATAGGCGATGGGGTAAATGAAACCGACAACACGTAATTTGTCAATTTCATCTTTGATGGTCGTTGCTTTGGATGGGTGTAGTGGTCGTTGTTTTTGATGAACTGGTGTAACGTCGGGCCAAGTATCGATGCGATGTTCGACGATAGAGGGATCGAGGCCAGGAATTTCCGTGTATGACTAGGCTAAGATATCTCGATATTCCTGGAAGAGGGCTTTATAGGTGGCAATTTCTTGAGGAGTGAAAGCAGCTCCAATGGTGATTTCCTCGACGACTCCATGTTTGATAGAAATGTTGATTTTAATGGTCGGGGAAATGTTGGCCATCTTTCCTTCTTCAAAACCATCAGGGGTAGGAATGGGGTTCTTGAACCAGTCGATAGGCCCTGATGGGATAAAATCTTTGGTTTCGACCATGTAGATGGGGTGTTTGTTAGGAGGCATGGAGGATTCTTATGGAAAGAAGAGTGCGCGGTGATGTAGCGCATCCCATGGGTAGTCAAGGTTGTTTAACTCTTCAAGTATTTCCTCGTCACAGTGGAAGTGATGGGAATACAAGGGGTCATGAAGAGTGATATGGGTGACTGTTGTCGTGTGGTTTCCCCCTGGTGATGAAGAAGAAGGGGGAACAATGCAAGGAGACAGTGATGGTTCGCTCGACATAAACCAGATATTGAAGTACTGAGGAGTACCCGTGGTAATTGGGTGTAAAATGTCCATAGGGGAATGAGCAGAAGAGTTGGGGGGATTGGGGGGTGAATCCTCAGATAAGTCATCTAAGAACCATGGAGGCGTTGGAAGGGCCTTGGGTTCGGGAGAAATGACATGAAGAACCTCTAGTGATGAGGTAAGGTCAACTATGGACTCTACGGGTCATTGAAGCAGGGTCAATTGGCGTTGCCTGTATTCAATGATCATAGGACACTGGTATGTAAAATGATCTAATGATTCACATAGAGAGAAAGGGCATCTCA
>JASDQU010332773.1:1948-12810 GCA_032191745.1 Picea mariana | reverse complement strand
AAATTTTCCAAGTGAAAGGGATTGGTCATTTGTTGTTAGATATGATCCAAGAGGAAGGCCAATTAAGTATAATCATTTATAGGAAGAAGATGATATTGAAGATCAACAAGATGATTCGACAGATCTGATAGATTTGGAATATCATGGAGGGTTGACAGATGAAGAAGACAAAGAATATCATGATCCAGGTGTAGGAGACAATATTGAAATTCTTGATGATGATGTTGATGAAAATATGCTCGAAAATGACATTGATGACGATGATGATATCATCAATCCTTTCAACATCATTTCAGAACCAAATGATGATACAGATGTCGAGTTCGATGAAGGAGATCAAGATAGAGAATAAGGATGATTACATATATGTAGAGGTTGGATTAGGCACATGACTATATAATATTTTAGTTTGTGTGAATTATTCTCTTAAACTAATTTACTTATAATGCCATGTGTTAATTACATGTTTTTAAGTTTTATGCAGCATTTTTATATCCTATGTTTCATGTTGTTTAATTATTATTTGAAACCTAAAAATAGTTGCCAATATACTAAAGTATGTGGTAGACTAAAAATATCATTTAGAAACACATAATTTCATGTACCTTCATTAATTTTTGTTTTTGTTGTTTCTATGCATGAATATTAATAGGACATTGCTTTCGATTATTTTCTATTTTATAGATTGGGTTTTGGGGATCAATTGAGAGTGGTGTAAGGGGGAGGGGAGGGGCCAGATGAGCTTCCACCTTCACGTGGTTGGCCTTGTTCAGTAGAGAATAAATTATTCTTGAAACCAAGATAAGCTCTTTCATTTTTATACCATCATGATCATATAAGATTTCATCAATCTTGTTACATATTTGAATCTTCTTAGAATTGAGATTCGTTACATAGTCCTTGAAGAAAGACAAAAGAATTATGTAGTGGATATTAATTTGGTCTTTGTGTGGGACATTTTATGCCATTAGTATGTTTTTTACAAAAATAATAGATCTTGGGGACTACACCATGGTCAAGGAATGAGGAATGAGGAATAATGTATTTGCGTCATAGTTGTGATGAAAAATCTCTCTTTTTTGTTGATTGCTTAATCAACACCATAAAAATACTAGAGGTGAGCAACAATGACATGTGAATGGGGCCAACGTTGAAATGTTTTCAAACTGTATCTGTATGCATTGAAATTTGACTTGGATAGACTATTTTCATGCCTTAATGACATGGGAGGGTTTCTGGACTCAAATTTCACTCACACACCCACTTTATTCCATCATCATATCATCATGGAAACCATAAACCCTATTTTTCATATGTTCTAGTAGATATGTTAATGATTCCATGTTTCATATTTGTATTTGACTGAAGGTCCAGATAACTTGTAAAGTATCAATTTTTAATTTCAAGTTGATAAACCAAATATGAAATGAATCCAAGCATCATTTGGTATCGTCACATGAGAGACGAATGTAAATAATCTTGCGATGAATTTGCTATACTATCGACGAAAAAAAATTGTCGATAGTATAGCTAATTCGTCGCAAGAATATTGTGTCTAATATGAATGGTGTTACATGGTTTGCAAGGAATGTAAGGCTTATATTATGGTGAAATGAAGTGTAGTATATAAGAACAATCTCTATGCCAAACCTAAAAATGGATAGTACCATATCTTGTTCATAAGACAAATATTATGTGTATGTTTTCTTTGTGGTGGCTCAAGCCCTCAGTACACATGATGCCTTACAATTAAATGTAACAATTTTACTATTGAATGATAGTGTTATGTCACCAATGGTCAAGGAAATAACTTAAAGTTCTTAGGTCCTATTTGAATCTTCTTAGAATTGATATTTGTTACATATTCCTTGAAAAAAGACAAAAGACTTATGTAGCGGATATTAATTTGGTCTTTGTGTGGGACATTTTATGCCATTAGTATGCTTTGTACAAAAATAATGGATCTTGGGGACTACACCATGGTCAAGGAATGAGGAACAAGGAATAAGGAATGATGAATGAGGAACATAGAATAAGGAGCAATATGGAACAAAAATTGTACGAGGACTAGACATCGGCAACAGTGACCTGTGAATGGGGCCAACGTTGAATTTTTTTCAAACAGTTTATGTATGCACTGAAATTTGTCATGGATAGAGTATTCGCATGACTTAATGATATGGGAGGGTTTATGGACTCAAATTTGACTGACACACCCACTTTCTTCCATCATCAATTCATCATGTAAACCACAAACCTTGATTTTCTTTCAAAGTACACAATTTGGTTGATGCAAGTTTTAGGTTTTCATCAGTCTTTCTTCATTTTTCTTTCAAGTTCTACATTAATGTATATAAAATTTATATGAATCATATTTGTGATGAAAAATCCCTCTTTTTAGTTGATTTCTTAATCAACACCATAAAAATACTAGAGGCGAGCAACAATGACATGTGAATGGGGCCAACGTTGAAATGTTTTCAAACTGTATCTGTATGCATTGAAATTTGACCTGGATAGACTATTTTCACGCATTAACGATATGGGAGGGTTTCTGGACTCAAATTTCACCCATACACCCACTTTCTTCCATCATCATATCATCATGGAAACCATAAACCCTATTTTTCATATGTTCTAGTAAATATGTTAATGATTCCAAGTTTCATATTTGTATTTGACTGAAGGTCCAACTAGCTTGCAAAGTATCAAATTTTAATTTCAAGTTGATAAACCAAATATGAAATGAATCCAAGAATCATTTGATATCGTCACAAGAGAGACGAATGTAAATAATCTTGTGACGAATTTGTTATACTATCGACGAAAAAAGTTCGTCGATAGTATAGTTAATTCGTCGCAAGAATATTGTGTCTAATTTGAATGGTGTCACATGGTTTGCAAGGTGTGTATGGATTATATTATGGTGCAATGTAGTGTAGTCTATAAGAATAATCTCTATGCCAAACCTCAAAATGGTTAGTACCATATCTTGTTCATAAGACAAATATTCTTTGTATGTTTCCTTTATGGTGGCTCAAGCCCTCATTACACATGATGCCTTACAATGAAATGTAACAATTTTATTATTGAATGATAGTGTTATGTCACCCATGGTTAAGGAAAGAACTTAATGTTCTTAGTTCCTATTTGAATCTTCTTAGAATTGAGATTCGTTACATAGTCCTTGAAAAAAGACAAGACTTATGTAGCGAATATTAATTTGGTCTTTGTGTGGGAGATTTTATGCCATTAGTATGTTTTGTAAAAAAATAATGGATCTTGGAGACTACACCATGGTCAAGGAACGAGGAACAAGGAAAACGTAATGAGGAATGAGGAACAAGGAACATAGAACAAGGAACAAGCTAGAACAAAAATTGTATGAGGACTAGACACCGACAACAATGACCTGTGAATGGGGCCAATGTTGAAATTTTTTCAAACAGTTTATGTATGCACTGAAATGTTTCATGGATAGACTATTCACATGCCTTAACGATATGGGAGGGTTTTTGGGCTCAAATTTTACTGATGCACGCACTTACTTCCATCATCAATTCATCATGTAAACCATAAACCCTAATTTTCTTTCAAAGTACACAATTTAGCTGACGCAAGTTTTAGGTTTTCATCAGTCTTTCTTCATTTTTATTTCAGGTTCTACATTAATGTATATACA
This sequence comes from Picea mariana, assembly GCA_032191745.1. NCBI lineage: Eukaryota > Viridiplantae > Streptophyta > Pinopsida > Pinales > Pinaceae > Picea > Picea mariana. The sequence goes on along the minus strand of JASDQU010332773.1, from coordinate 9,128 downwards.
ATGTATCTACGTCATAGTTGTGATGAAAAATCCCTCTTTTTCATTGATTGCTTAATCAACACCATAAAAATACTAGAGGCGAGCAACAATGACATGTGAATGGGGCCAACGTTGAAATGTTTTCAAACTGTATCTGTATGCATTGAAATTTGACTTGGATAGACTATTCACATGTCTTAGCGATATGGGAGGATTTTTGGACTCAAATTTCACTCACACACCCACTTTCTTCCATCATCATATCATCATGGAAACCATAAACCCTATTTTTCATATGTTCTAGCATATATGTTAATGATTCCAAGTTTCATATTTGTATTTGACTGAAGGTCCAACTAGCTTGAAAAGTATCAAATTTTAATTTCAAGTTGATAAACCAAATATGAAATGAATCCAAACATCATTTGATATCATCGCAAGAGAGAGGAATGTAAGTAATATTGTGATGAATTTKCTATACTATAGACGAAAAAMGTTCGTCGATAGTATAGCTAATTCATCACAAGAATRTTGTGTCTAATTTAAATGGTGTTACATGGTTTGCAAGGAGCGTAGGGATTATATTATGGTGCAATGTAGTTTAGTCTATAAGAACAATCTCTATGCCAAACCTCAAAATGGATAGTACCACGTCTTGTTCATAAGACAAATATTCTTTGTATGTTTCCTTTGTGGTGGCTCAAACCCTCAGTACACATGATGCCTTACAATGAAATGTAACAATTTTACTATTGAATGATACTGTTATGTCACCCATGGTTAAGGAAAGAAATTAAGGTTCTTAGGTCCTATTTGCATCTTCTTAGAATTGAGATTCGTTACATAGTACTTGAAAAAAGACAAAAGACTTATGTAGTGGATATTAATTTGGTCTTTGTGTGGGACATTTTATGCCATTAGTCTGTTTTGTACAAAAAAATGGATCTTGGGGACTACACCATGGTCAAGGAATGAGGAACAAGTGTTGTGCCTCTTTTGTCACCTTAGTGAGAAAAATAGAGGTGCTTTCAAGCTCAGTTGGGTTTGCTGAGTAGGACAGCTGGAAGGAAAAGGGTTAGAAAAAGAAATATAAAACAAAAACTAAGAATTAAACTAAGAAATGAAATAAAAACTAAATTTATAAGCATAGGGACATAGAGACAAAAAGAACAATGAGACCCATGTCACCAATGATAAGGTTGATATTAGTGAAAGAAAAAACCATGAAGCAAGGGGACTATGAGTCCCTTCTTCCTCCAAGGGAGGGATCTTGGACCCCCACAAGTAAGCTCTTCTTACAACAATAAAAATGAAAATGGTGAAAGAATTCTTTGTTAATCCACTCAAGGGGTGAGATGGATTGCCCAATGCAATGATGCAAGTATGCTCTTGGCAAGGATAGAGTCCTCAAGAGAATAATGGTAGCATAACTTTGATTTGAATTCCTTGAAATATGAGGTGTATCCATGGCCTTTTTATAGCATTCCTTTGAGCAATTGTTCAACTAGTTTGTAGTGTGTAAAGATGCTAATTAGGGCATTTCTAGGTCTTTGACCAACCATCCTGTCAAATCCAGTCCAGATTTGAGTGTCAAATTAGCTTGGGAGCTGAGCCAGAAGTGGGTGGGAGGCCGACCACTCTCATAAATGCCCCGTTTCTCAGGTGCACAACTTTTTGTGATAACATTCACATATCGTGCGCATGTGCGCGAATCTGGTGTTCTTGTTTCGTGCATGTGCATGTGCGGCCAGTGTCGTCATAGCGCCCTTCAATTTTTCACTGCTTTGTATAGTTTTTGACCCTTTATAAATGCTTTGGTGTTAATTCAAGTCCATGGATGAATTCATAACTGTTTGACGATGTTGAATTCTTGTAACCATGTGCGGATGAAATTTCATTGATAACAGATGCCCCCTAATGGATGAGGTTAGGAGCATACGTATAGCCAAAATCCATCAATGTTTCTTCTACTGAGAGTGTTTTTGTAAGAGAGAGAAATAGTGGGATCTTCCAGAGTGATCCGTTGGAGGGAAAAAGGAACCGGTAGAACCCACGCTTCCATGAGGTGTGTAAAAAAGAAAACTGTGTACAAACGAGGTGGGCATACCCCATGCTCGTGTCATGTAACTCAAAAAAGAGGAATGAATTGTTGGTGTAGACAACTGTAGCACCCTCGGGGGTGGTCGTGATAAAGGCAAAATACAATTCTGTGGATGAACATACTCTGAATAGTAGGGAGTGACTGCGGTAATAAGTATCACGGATTCTATGGGCATTGATGGCCCAGCCAAGTTCAAAGGTCTTCAGCAAGTAAAATAACTAACTGCAATAGTTGCAAAGTAAGACCCACCATAACATGAGAAAGTGTTGATGTCGAATGTTATGGGGGTCAATGACAGCAGGGAGCAATTGCGGTTCTCCTTGTTTCATCTGATATCTCTCATTGGATGGGTAATGAGAATCAAGATATTGTCACCCTTCTAGAAAATTGTGTTGATGTCGAAAAAAAGGGGGACGCGACTCCCAGAAGAAAATGGCTTCATGAAATCTACTAGGTGAGGTTATGAAGTGGAGGAGGTACATGGATGAAGTCAAGATGTAGTAAGACTCAAGACTACCCTTGGTTGGAGTATATGTGAGATAAAAGTGGCTGCAACCATTCAACGAGGTCAAGTGTCAGGGGGACAACAAGACAGGGGATAAGTTGTGCCATAGGCAGGACAAGGTGAAAAAACTCAGAGGGCAGAGGGAAGTGGCCTATGGGGTACTCTAAAGATATGGACGATGTCATCAAGGGTGGATGATAAGTAGTGCCCCAACCAAGGGTAACATGGGTGGCATTTGGCCAAAAAGGGAAAAAGGTCACCAAAGGTGACGACGAAAAGGTAATGTAATTATTGGAAACAAAGGCATTTGTACAATAAATAATGAATAATTTGGGAAAAGTGTACAATTACAAAAACGGGTGCCCCAGTGTGATATGGATGGCCTAGGTAGGGCATAATTTTCTCGAAGAACTGATGGAGGGTGGGGGCCCCATGGGTGGGTTTCTGTATGAGGTAGGTGAAATGAAGGGAAATTTGCAGATGGGCAAATGGATTGTGGATGAAATGGAGGGTTCATGCTACTGCGGAGGTGCAGTCCAAAAATAGAACCATGGAGAGATAATCTGGGAGTCCGTTGGAAAAGCTAGCAAAATGAGGAGAAGGAGTATGTGGCTTATTTGCGACATGATGTAAGACTATCGAGACTCCCATCCCTAAAGGGTTTTGAAAAATAGCATGAGTGTCAAAAGCGCAAAAGGGTGCTATGAATGGGACAACTCATCTGGGTAAGAGTGCTATCAGGTGATAGTACCAAAGATGCAAATTAAGGTGTGGGTACTGCAGAGCCGGAAATGGGGATCCTAAAGGCAAATGTTAGAGGGTGTGACTGGAAATGTAAGTGAGATTCAGAGGGAATGACTACATGCCAGGGATGAGTATATACCTGAAGGGGTTGTGTTGATGTATGATGACCAAGTACCTGCACACATGAAAACCAAATACCTGACGTGAACAATATCTGAAGAGAATTGAATATATGAGAATGTATTTGATAAGTGTGAATATGCGCATGTGTACCTGATCAGGGTATGAAAAATGGCATCCTGGGGGCTCAGGATGAAAAGAATCCCAGGGATTGTCGTGATGTAGAGGATGGGATGTTGATCCTGTGGCTAATAACAGATCGAGAAATGGACACCCGGAGCTCCCAGAATGGTGAGTGGAAGTTTGGAAAAAAGGCCTATATATAGCTGTAGGGCCCACATTGCCACCTCATTTGTACTTGCTGCTATAGTGACTGGACAAGAAGCATCCAGAGGGGATTTGGAGATTTAGGGAGGATGAGGCATCCGATTGAGGACTAGCGAGCTTTAGGTTAGTGGTATGATCATCCTGTATAGAATTAGGGTTTCATTTTTTGGGCAGGGGTTGTACAGAGGGCAGTACAAAGGGTTTGATGAGTGTGGGCCCCATGGGCATAGGCGATCGGGAAGTAGGCATGCACATGTGCACTCTTGCCCATCGAATAGGTGTGCATGGGGGCGTTGGTAAGGGGGTGGAGGGCACGCACTATGTGCTTGCCTATCAGCTGAATAGGCATGCACGTGTGCGCGCCTGTGGGTTAAAATACCGTGCCTTGGAGGCAAGGTTGATGGGTGTAAAACTTGTCTTTTTGATGTTGTTGATTATGCATGTGGCTGACTTAGGACTATTTTATGTGGTTGCAGGTGATCTTTGTGCATGATGTTGATTGGTTGGCGAGAGCGGGATTGGTCCCAGCTACAAGACGTCATGGCTATTGAGGAGCCAGGTGTACGTGCAACTTTGGCAGCCTGTGGACTGCTGAAGTTCTTTGAGTGCCCATTGTTACGGGAACATGAGTATCTCCTGCAGTTTCTTATCCAAATGTAGAGTCCAGACCTACACTGCTTCATAGTGCGGGGAGAGCAGATTGCCTTCACTGCAGTGGAGGATATATATTTTTTGACTGGGCTCTTGTTTCGGGGAACACTCCTACCGGTGGAGCCGGTGCTACCGAGGGATACCCCGCTAGTGACAGTTGACCGGAGATATTGTTCGGGGCCAAAATTTATGTCTGACACTGTCGTGAGCATTGGGGCAATGGATGCCCTAGCACATCACTGTATAGTAGTGATGATTGTGAGAGTTTATGGGTCATTCGCGATGTAGCGGATCAATGGTGGCCAACTAATGGTGATGGAGAGAGTGTTGGTCGGTGAGCACTTTTCCTGGGGACTTACACTGCATGCCAGGATGGTAGGGTAGTTGGACCACTGTCGGTCCACAGATATTGGAGAGTTTGCCTTCGGGTCCATCCTAGTGGCCTAGTTTCTGGAGAGGGTGTTGATGTTGTGCCCTAGGATTTTATTGGGTGTGCCTGGGGCACAAGAGCTGTGACTAAGGTAGTGGTCGACTATGTTTCTTCATCATGGTGGTGGTGAGGGTGGCCACTTCTTTACTGTTGAGGCGGTGCAAGTATGGCGACATATGCCACATGTGATATTGTGGTACCCCTATGTCGGGGTTGATTTTCGGGAGGATCCGGACATGGTGCTACCTCCATGGGAGGTGTTTGACCATCGAGGTATGTTGATGATGTTGATATATATGTTTTTTTTTGTTTTAAGATAGCATGACATATGTATATGATATAAATATTGATACTATTTGTTGCTTGTTTGTATGTGTAGATGTGGCACCTTGCGAGCGTGAGGTGGAGTTGCAAAGAGCGTCGAATCGTCGGGAGCTAGAGAGACTACTACGGGGAGAGAGACGTCAGTGTGAGGATGTCACGATGCAACTAGCTGATCCAGAGAGGGCAGCAAGGAGACACCGGTTTGATGACCCTGGTGCTGGGCCATCACATGCTCCTCCGACGGCTGCCTGTAATGTCCCCCACCTCTTAGAGAGGTGATGAGTAGACTTAGTGGCCTGGGCACCCCCACTAGGTCATAGTCTCACAATGAGGGGGGGGAAGTCAAGAAGTTAAAAGCTATATTTTTAAGTTGACTTAAGAAAGGAAAAGGATAAAGGAGTAAAAGATATCTCAAAAAAAGAATAGAAGATTAACCCTGGGAGTTAACCTAACTCAATAGAGAATTAGAAGGAAAAGTATAAGTAAGAGGCTGGGGTGCACCTATTACTCATTCTGGTTTTGGATTAGCATTTTCTATTGCTCTTGAGCATTCGTTTTGGGGGTTTTGCTCTACAAACCCTTGTGAGCAAATCAGTGGTGAAATATCCACCCACCTTGTTTCGTAGCTTCGTCTCGGGGATGAAAGACTCCTCCACACCATTCTAAGTCTCACCCCATCTCCATCTAGCGCTTCAGAAAGTAGCAGGTCGTACTGTTCTTGTGTTTCTAGCAAGGGTGCACCATCATCTAGAGGGAGGTTCGATCCAACTTATCCTGAGGGCCTGGGACCATTCCGACAGTTGGGTTTCATTTGCAGGGACAGGGCCATCAGTTTGAGGAATTTTCTAGAGGATTATCATCATTCTACATTTGTCTACATATTGGGACATCTTGGAGCCATAGGGGACATCCCGTGATTCATTAAAACTCAGATCTAGGGAGATCTTCTTGAGATCTGAGTCTGAAACTTCTCCCATGGGATTCTCATAGCTTGATTTATATTCTTGGAGAGTTTCAGAGAAGTTAGAGGCCTCCTTCATTAGGGCCAAACCAGCTAGGGTTTCAGTCATCTAGTGGGGCACACCATTCAGTGGAAGAATTCATATCTACAGGGTTTGAGAGTGGATTTGGGAATTTGGACATCTGGGTTGTCCGTACAGTTGACCGATCTATCATTTGGAATATTTCTCGATATGATTGGACACTTTTGGTAGCAGGGCCGAATTATTGAGGGCTTCAGCATTCTAGCAAGGCGTGGAACTTTCCAACTTAGAGGTTGAGCATTAGTACGTCTCAGATCTACTTGATTCAGTCTTCATTGTATATCCAGCCTTTGGAGGCTTATTTTGTATTGTCAGGAGCATTTTGTAGTAGCTCATATCTATTTCTTGTACGACCATCTGAGGTTTATGCCATATCGTTCATCTATTGTATTGATCTTACATTTCTCATAATAAAAAGGTCAAATCTTTGCTTGTGCTTCTACATCTTGAATATATTGTGATCTTCATGTGTTGATGAATCTTGTATGCACTTAATAACTCAATAAATACCTGCACATCGATAGATCAGTAGTAGTTAGTGATTCCAAGAAAGAATTTGGCTTGGGATCATTACAGTGGTATCAAAGCTTTGATCCTCCAAACCTGTGGAGAGATCGGTGCATGCAGAGGAACAGGGGAATTGTTATGGGTCGGAGGAAGAAAAAAAATAGTGAAACAGAGGTAGAAATGGAAGGGTTAGGAGACGACCATGAGCCTCAGGGCTTGGCTCTCTTAGTAGACGAATTTGGAAAGTTCCAGGAAAACATGAACTGCATAGAAAGCACATTGGTCCAACAGTTGGATGACTATCAGGAAACCAATAGAAGGGGACAGGCCGAAATCTCTGAAACCTTGAAGAAAGTTGTTGAGAATCTACATAAAATGAACGAGAACCAAACTAGGATAACTGACCTTCTGATGCAAGTAACCCATCGAGGCAAAGATCCTGATACATA
>JASDQU010332770.1:0-12785 GCA_032191745.1 Picea mariana | reverse complement strand
TCCGAGATCACTCATTGAGTGGAGAATGAGAATCAAGATATTGTCGCCCTTCCAGAAAATTGTGTTGATGTCGACAAAAGGGGAACGCGACTCCCAGAAGTAAAGGGCTTCGTGAAATCTACTAAGGTGAGGAAGTGGCAGAGGTACATGGACGAAGTCAAGAAGAGGGAAGACTCAAGACTTCCCTTGGTTGGAGGATGTATGAGATAAAAAAAAAATGGTCGCAACCGTGTAACGAGGTCGAGTGTCAGGGGGATGACAAGACCGGTGATAAGTTGTGCCAGAGGTGGGACAAGGTGAACAAATTCAGAGGGTAGAGGTAAGTGACATGTGGGGTACTCTGAAGATATGGATGATGCCGGCAAGGGTAGATGATAAGTAATGCTCCAACCAAGGGTGACATGGGTTGCGTTTGGACAAAAGGAAGGAAGCAAGTTGCCAAAGGTGACGACAAAAAGATAATGTAATGACTGGAAATAAAGGCATTTGTACAATAAATAACGAATAATTTGGGGAGAAATGTACAAATACAGAAACGGGTGCCCTAGTGTGATATGGGTGGCCCATGTAGGGCATATTTTTCTTGGAAAACTGATGAAGGGTGGGGGCCCCATTGGTGAGTTTCTGTATGAGGTAGGTGAAATGAAGGTAGGTTCGTAGATGGGAAAACTGATTGTGGATGAAATGGAGGGTTCATGATACTGCAGAGTTGCAGGTAAAAAATAGAACTGTAAAGAGATAATCTGGGAGTCCATGTGGGAAAGCTAGCACAATGAAGAGAAGGAGTATGTGGCTGATTCGTGACATGATGAAAGACTATCGGGACTCCCATCCTTAAAGGGTTTTGAAAAACAGCATGAGTGTCATAAGTGCCACAAGGTGCTATGAATGGGACAACTCATGTGGTTAAGAATGCTATCGGGTAACAGTACCGAAGATGCAAATGGAGGTGTGGGTACTGCAGAGCTGGGAATGGGGATCCTAGAGGAAAATGTCAGAGGGTGTGACTAGAAATGTAAGTGCGATACAGAGGGAAAGACTACATGCCAGTGCTGAGTATATACCTGAAGGGGTTGTGTTGATGTATGATGATCAAGTACCTGCACACATGAAAAACCAAATACCCGACGTGAACAATATCTGAAGAGAATCGAAGATATGAACATGTATTTGATAATTTTGAACATGAGTATGCGTACCTGAGTGTGTTATGAAAAGATGCACCTCCAGGGAATAGTGAAAATGATCACCCGATGAAAATGACTGTGTACGTGGCCGAAAATGGTTTGGAAAACGGAGCTTATGGGCTCCGGTGCAAAAAGAAAATGAAAGTGGGGAAAAGGGATTAGATATGGATGGTGGGCCCATAATGCCATCCCAGGTGCACCGATACTATGGGCGATCGGGCGGTAGTTTGGGGGGATGACATGTACTTCCCCTTTGCTCGAAGATTGATGAAGAAGTATAATAAATCACATTCGCAGGAGCATTGGTATGGAGTGTCGTAGGAAACTCAGGAAGATATGTATGGCATGTCGCAGCTAATGTGTGGCGGACGTATGGGATAGATGGGCAATGGTGTGTATAATGGCCATAATCGGAACATATGGCGCAAGCGAATTTGGTTCGCGACCCTTTGCTACTTGAGTTAGGGGAGGTAGCGGCAGTACTTGCTATAGTGGTGAGCGGTGATGGTGTTGGATTGAGTGGAATGAGGTTCCGTAACTCAGGTACAGATGGGCATCTCTAGGTTAGGTATCCGTCTTTCTCACATAGTGCGCAAGGTGGTGGGATGCGTGGAGGAAGTGGATTTGTGAGCTCTCTGTTCTTTCTCCTGCCCCCAGCTGTGGCAGGGGGGTTAGTGATTGGGGGTGTAGAGGGTATGGTGGGAGTAAGTATGGGAATCATCATTGGGATTCCTTCTATTTGGGGGGGAAGGGATGGTTGAGGAACCATCGCTGGTGGATGTAAATACCAAACTGGAATTGCCAACACCATATTAGGGAGAGTAAGCATTGTGGCTACTTGGGAAGCTTGTATGCCGGGTGGAGGGTAAAAGAAGGGGGTTTGAGTAATGGATTGGGGAACTGTCTCCCAAACTGGGATATGGCCCTGGGGAAAGGTGAACTCGTGAAGTGGTGGAGTTGACGAGTTCACAGGAGGCTCATGAGGGGGGAGCTCTGCGACTAGTGGGACGTCAGATATGATAGAAGCCTCCCTAGGAGGAAGGGTATCCTCCGTGTGAGTTCCTTTAGAGGAAACTATACACACTTGTGCTGAAAAAGATGGGTTTAGGAATGGGGGTGTGTCCTGACAAGTGCCCAACATGGATGGGTCTCGGAATAATCCAGGGCTTTTCTTGGTAACTGGAAAATCAGTTGGGCTAACATGAACAAGGGGGATGATGTTACCGATATTGGAGGAATGGTTAGGCTCGTAATGTGTAATTTGGTCGATGGTGATGATCTTCCCATTATGAGGGAACATCATCGTACGAAAAACAGAAGAGGCAACTGCCTTCATAGCGTACATGTAGTTGCGTCCGAACAGGATATTGTAATCAAGCTGGGCATCGATAAATTCAATGTCAATGAGGACGGTTTTGCCCCCAAGTTCTATGGGGACATTTTGACAAAGCCCTGTGGAAGATGTTGGTTGACTATCGTAAGATCGAAGGGTGATGGTAGAGGGTACTAGCTCAGGGGAGCCAAGTTTCTTCCATATGTCTTTAGACATGATGCAGGTGGATGCGCCTTCATCGATGATACACCGATAAACTGTGGTGTTCCAGATATTAACTGGTATCTGGAAGGCTACTTGGGTGGGAAGATGTGGTTCTCCGTGATATGAATTAAATGTGATTAGCTGGGTGTSAGCTATGTAGATTTCCACCAAGGCAGAAAGAAAGGATTTTCTCTCTGATGGGCAAGTTTGGAGGACCTCCAACACAGATATGGTTGCAGGAGACTGGGCTAAGTCATCAACCAGACTATAATTATGAGTAGCCTTAGCATGAGGGTTATGTACATTCCGTCGTAAAGGCATACGTGGCATGCGAGAAATGGGTTCCACGTTAGGACATGAAATTATCAATGGTTGGCCTGTAGTAGCTGGCCTTGTTTCTAAGGTGGCTGGGGTAGAGTCGAGAGGCATACCATATTGATGACTACGAGTTTGCAGAAGGATTTCTTCATTGGTGAGGAAGATACTGCGATCAACCGAATCCCTGGGTTGAGTGGCACCCGGGGTTGCATATTGCCCCATTTGTGGTGGGGTAGGGTTGATCATTTGTTGGGTAGTCATCACACCTTGGTATGGAATGGGGTTCTACAGTGCAGCTGGGGGGGTTTGTTGCACGTATTGTTGTTGGGCCTGTTGAGGGGTAGATGGTTTCGGAGGGCCCTATGAGTGCATGGATGCCCTCATCTGTTGGAGGTCAGGAATTTGGGGGAAATGATGAGTATAATGTCCATACTCATTACATATAGCGCAAGGAAGGGTAGTTCGAAGATTGTTGTTCTTCCCTTGGCGTGGTATATTGGTATTGATGCCCCCTTGGGGGTCTTGGTATCCTTGGTTCTGGTTGCCCCAAGTCGGTTGGTTTTGTTGGGGTTGATTCCCGCCTTGACCTGGGTTGTTGTTGTTCCAGTTTCGTCCTTTCTTCTTGGCATTGTTCGATGGATGGGTTGGATTGGCTATATTCAACTGTTCAAAACTTTGGTATTGTTGAACAGCAGGGGGTTGAACAAAATTCACCCCCGCATGAGGATGTGGGGGAGCCATGGGTTGTGGAGGGCAGGAAATGGGAAGTATGGATTCTGTGGTGGTACCGATCCATAAGGTACATAGGAAGGCGTAGAGTTTTCACTAGTACTATAAGCTGATGTTGAGGGAGTACCACTGGTTGTTGGAAGTGGTGGATGCATGGGAGGTGTCGGTGGTAGTCCACTGATAGGTGGAGGTATAGCAACAAGGTATGGTTGTTGATAAGGGGGTGGGGGGTAATAAGAAGTTCCCCTGTATGCCGACGGGTATTGAGGTGTGCCATACATCGGTGGTGGTTGAGGTTGTGGACCGTGGTGTGTGGTGGCACCGATCAGTTCGTCTGCTGAGTGAGACATCCCAGGTTTGTCTTGGCCAAATGGCACAGGTTTTGGAAGATCGGGAAGTACCGTGTATAAGTACCCTAACTGTGCATATATGAGGTCATGGTGTTGGGCCTTGCTGATGACTTCCTCTTCGGATTGAGGGAAGGTGGAAGCTACATCCTTTCCGAGGAGAGAGACAAGTGATCTAAGAAACCAGTCGAGACATTGTTGCTTGGTGGTTTCTTCTTTGCACAAACTACGTCGCCTACGCCACTCGTGAATGTGGTCAGCGATGTGTGTGGCTGAGGTTTGTTTGAAGTTAGACAGTATTTCTAGACCATTGTCGTGGCGGATGGGTAATTGGAAGAAGGTCAAGAATGCTTTGGCCAATGACTCAAAGGTTGCGTGGGATCCTGATTTTTCTTCGACATACCATTTTGTCGATGGGCCGGTGAGTGTGCGCTGAAATAATCGCAGTCTGATGGAATCATCCATAATGCTATTGGAGGAGCACCATAGGTGAAAGGTCATGACATGGTTGGCAGGGTCATCGCCTTCCTTTCCTTCAAACTTTGGTATGTCTGAAGGTAGTTTGGTTAGCATTACAGGCCATGTAGGATCATGCAATATAGGATCATTGGTGAGTTTATTGAGATCCGGTATGTTGAGAGAGGCCAAATATGGCATCTGCAGTTGGGGGGGAGGATTAGCTCCAACCATAGTGTGTTGTGAACCTGACCCTTGATGGGGGCTAGGTGGGTTGGTGCTCCCTCCCTGAGAGGAAGTGGGTCCCCCGCTTCCGTGTAAAGGAGAGCGAGTGGACGGATGACCTTGGGAAGTCGACCCAAGTAATGTAGAACCAAGCAAAGTTGATCCTAAGATAGTAGCACTCACAAGAGTGTGTGAAGGAGGTGTTGATGAGCGAGCATGACCAGATACTCCCCCTAAGATAGGAGGGAGGTTGAGCAAGCGTCGTGAACGACGGGGGTTCTGTGGTTCCCCTATGATGTCAAACTAGCTGTGTGAATGTGTGCAAAAAGTGGTGAGAATAATATAGAAACAAGAGCCTTTATGTTTGAACATTTACACAATATATATATCCAAATCAAATTGTAATCAGATGTGCATCATACATAAAATGAGAAAGAAGCATATATGTAGGTAAGTGGGTTTTGTCCGTGTGGGGGAATCAAAAGAAATAAAATGCTCGTGTCCTAGAAGACGTAATGTCCTTCCTCTAAAATAGCATTGGAACTTCCAATAGTACTCAACAGTGGGGTCTGAAGTCACTAGAAGAGAAACTAGTGAAGGATGAAATAATTGGTTATAATGAGGGGTAAAGGGGGCATATCCTGAAAGAGCTGGCGATATTTCCCAACAGCCACACAAAATCCAATCAAGGTGCAATTGCAGCCCACAATTTCCACCTGGGTAGATTTCCTAAAGTTGGTCACTAGGTACCTCGATCAAAGTGCGGCTTTTAGATTTTCGGCCTAAGAAATGGGTCACGGGTTGGATCTTGTCCAAGAGGTGGGTGCCTCAAGGGGGGACACACAGAACAACCAGACCTCAGCCTTCAACCCTTCACGGGTATCTCCCTGCCTTATGGTGATTGGAACACTTGACTTGGAGGATTTCCAGTTCCCTATTTGACAACCTCTATGTTTGATAATGTCAGAACTAGATAATGGGGAGTTATTCGGATGCCTATCCCCGAAATCCTACCTAGACTAAAAAAATTCTTTTGGCACCTCCTGTGGAGGAAAACTTAGTGAGTTTTTAGAAATATTTTAGATGTAGTTGTTTTGGGAGGTTGGGGGTGCAAACCAACCTTGTTGATTAAAAAATGGGAGTGGATAGTCCTGTCAAGAAAAGATGGGGTATTTTCGGAATCCCTTTGGAGGAAACTTACTTTGACCTCCACGTTTCAAGAAGAAGATATGTGAGTGATAAGTGACTTTTGTGTGTGAGTGAAAGTGTGCCAATTTTTAGTGAATTATATGTCACCTTGCTGCATGTGGACTTTGCTTGGTCCTTACAAGAGTTTGATTACCTAATTAACTAAGTGCCTTTGGTACAACATTGCATAATTCAAAAGCCCTAAGAAGCTAGCATGTGGACATGTGGGTTCGTTACTATCCTTTAACTCCCTATTGTGATGTAATCTAAGAAAATCTTTGAAACTATCCTAGATTGAACATGTGGGCATGTATGGGCCCGTTACAAACCTTTAAACTTCCCTAGTGTTGTGATCTAAGAAAGCAAAAATTCAAACACTATCCTATCTTTGTAGCATGTGGGCATGTATGGGCCCGTTACAATATTAAGATGTGTTTGAAAAAGAAAACTAAGAGGGGTCCCAAGAAGGGTCGTTTTCCTCTCCTAAAAGTTTTAAACTTTGTTAAGGGAGATGAAATCGTTTCACAATCTTTTTCTGATTCTCAAGATCGCTTGGAGGCGCGAGAGAAGAGCATACTAAGTGATTGTTACTCAACTTCTAGTCCCAGTGTGAGTTAAATCTGATTAAAAATGATTTACAACTTATATTATAAGTCAAAACAAGCCATCCATGTGGAAAAAAGAAAGGAAGGGAAATTGATTTTATCCTCCTAAGTGCCTATGTGTGCTTGACTAACCCCTTTATATGATGAGGGGACTAAGTGTGGTGCAGTTTTAAAACATGCTTGACATAATTTTTAAGAAGCCAAATGGCCTTCCCCACATCTCAACAACTCTACAATGTGAATTTTTGAACAAATGTGCGGGTTCCAGTGGAGACAGAGGCACACAGAGCGCATGTGCGTGAGCAGAGACAAGTTAAAAAGAGCACGTGCGCAGAACAGAAACGTGAATCAGGTGCATGGGCGCACGATGCACGTCTGCGGGTTGAAAAACCTGTGCATATGTGGTACACGGTCGAGAAAGAAAAATCCAGATGGATTTTTCTCAATCCTGCTCTGAATTGGATGATTGGCAGGTCGGCTTAGGCCGGTTAGTGCACCTGCAAGTTAAGAAAACTAAAAGAAGAGAAAAATAAACCCAAATGAGGTAGGAAATTGATACCTCTCCCCAGTGGAGTCGCCAATCTGTTGCGCCTCTTTCATGACCTTGGTGAGCAAATAAGAGGTGCTTGCAAGCTCAGTTGGGTCTGCTGAGTAGGAAAGCTGTGGACAAAAGAGTTAGAGAAAGAAAAAAAAAACTACGATTAAGAATTAAACTAATAGATGCAATAAAAATTAAAATCATGAACATAAGGACATAGAGATAACAAGAACAAAAAGACCCATGTCACCAATGTTTGAGGCTTGATCTATTGATGAAAACAAAGCACCAAGAAGAAAGGGGACTATGAGTCCCTTCTTCCTCCAAGAAAGGCTCTTGGACCCTCACTAGTTGGCTCTTCTTACAAGAAAGAAAATGAAAATGGTGATGAAAGAACTCTTCACAAATCCACTCAATGGAGAGGTGGATTGTCCAATGTAATGGTGCCAATGTGCTCTTGTTAAGGATGGAGTCCTTAAAACAATATAGGCGGCATAAAATTACTTAGAATTCCTTGAGAAAATGAGGTGCATTCATGGCTTTTTATAGCATTGCTTTGGGATTTTGTTTAACTGCCTTGTAGTGTGAAAAGAGGCCATTTAGGGAATTTCTAGGTCTTTGACCAGCCCACCATTCGGATCCAGCCCGGATTTGGAGGTCAAATCAGCTTTGGAGATGAACCAGAAGTGATTGGGAGGTCGACCACTTTCATAAATGCGTCGTTTAGCAGGTGCGCAGCTTTTTGCGCTAATAGTCGCGCATCGTGCGCATGTCCGCGATTTCTACGTTCCTGTTCTGCGCATGTGCGCGCACCCAATGTCTACAAAGCGCTCTTCAATTTTTCACTACTTTGTATAGTTTTTGACCTTTTTTGAATGCTGTGATATTAATTCAGGGCCATGAATGGCTTCATTACTGTTTGACGATGTTGAGTTCTTGTAACCATGTGCGGATGAAATTTCAGTGATAACAGATGCCCCCTGATGGATGAGGTTAGGAGCATAGGTATAGCCGAAATCCAGCAATGTTTCTTCTACTGAGAATGTTGTTTTAAGATAGAGCAATAGTGGGATCGTTCAGAGCGATCCGTTTGGAGAAAAAAGGAATCGGTAGGACCCGATCTTCCATGAGGTGTATAAATTAGAAAACCGTGTACAAACGAGGCGGGCATGCCCCATGCTCGTGTCATGTAACTCTGAAAAAAGATGACTGAAGTGTTGGTGTAGACAACTGCAGCGCCCTCGGGGGCGGTGGTGATAAAGGTAGAAGACAATTCTGCAAAGGAACATACTCTGAATAGTAGGCAGTGATCGCGGTAATAAGTAGCAGCGATGTTGTGGGCATTGATAGCCCTGCCAAGTTCAGAGGTCTTCGGCAAATGAAAGAATGAACTACAATAGTCGCAAAGTTAGACCCACCGTAACATGAGAAAGTGTTGGCGTCGAATGTTATGGGGTTCAACGACAGCAGGGAGCAATGGTGTTTCACCCTGTTCCATCCAAGATCTCTCATTGAGTGGAGAATGAGAAACAAGATACTTTCACCCTTCTGGAAAATTGTGCTGATGTCGACAAAAGGGGAACGCGACTCCCAGAAGCAAAGGGCTTCCTAAAATCTACTGAGGTGAGGAAGTGGCAGAGGTACATGGACGAAGTCAAGAAGTGGGAAGACTCAAGACTGCCCTTGGTTGGAGGATGTATGAGATAAAAAAAAATGGTCGCAACCATGTAACGAGGTCGAGTGTCAGGGGGATGACAAGATCGGTGATAAGTTGTGCCAGAGGCAGGACAAGGTGAACAAATTCAGAGGGTAGAGGTAAGTGACCTGTGGGGTACTCTGAAGATATGGAAGATGCCGGCAGAGGTAGATGATAAGTAATGCTCCAACCAAGGGTGACATGAGTTGCGTTTGGCCAAAAGGAAGGAAGCAAGTTGCCAAAGGTGACAATAAAAAGATAATGTAATGACTGGAAATAAAGGCATTTGTACAATAAATAACGAATAATTTGGGGAGAAATGTACAAATACAGAAACGGGTGCCCCAGTGTGATATGGGTGGCCCATGTAGGGCATATTTTGCTTGGAAAACTGATGAAGGGTGGGGGCCCCATTGGTGAGTTTCTGTATGAGGTAGGTGAAATGAAGGTAGGTTCGCAGATGGGAAAACTGATTGTGGATGAAATGGAGGGTTCATGATACTGCGGAGTTGCAAGTAAAAAATAGAACCGTAAAGAGATAATCTGGGACTCCGTGTGGGAAAGCTAGCACAATGAAGAGAAGGAGTATGTGGTTGATTCGCGACATGATGAAAGACTATCGGGACTCCCATCCCTAAAGGGTTTTGAAAAACAGCATGAGTGTCATAAGTTCCACAAGGTGCTCTGAATGGGACAACTCATGTGGGTAAGAATGCTACCGGGTAATAGTACCGAAGATGCAAATGGAAGTGTGGGTACTGCAGAGCCGGGAATGGGGATCCTAGAGGCAAATGTCAGAGGGTGTGACTGGAAATGTAAGTGTGATACAGAGGGAAAGACAACATGCCATTGTTGAGTATGTATCTAAAGGGGTTGTGTTGATGTATGATGATCAAGTACCTACACACATGAAAAACCAAATACCCGACGTGAACAATATCTGAAGAGAATCGAAGATATGAACATGTATTTGATAATTTTGAACATGAGTATGCGTACTTGAGTGTGTTATGAAAAGATGCTCCACCGGGGAATAGTGAAAATGATCACCTGATGAAAATGACTTTGAACGTGGCCGAAAATGGTTCGAAAAATGGAGCTTATGGGCTCCGGTGCAAAAAGAAAATGAAAGTGGGGAAAAGGGCTTAGATATGGATGGTGGGACCATAATGCCATCCCAGGTGCACCGATACTATGGGCGATCGGGCAGTAGTTTGGGGGGAGGACATGTACTTCCCCTTTGCTCGAGGATTGATGAAGAAGTATAATAAATTACATTCGCAGGAGCATTGGTATGGAGTGTCGGAGGAAACTCAGGAAGATATGTGTGGCATGCCACAGCTAATGTGTGGTGGACGTATAGGATAGATGGGAAATGGTGTGTATAATGGCCATAATCGAAACATATGGCGCAAGAGAATTTGGTTCGTGGCCCTTTTCTACTTGTGTTAGGGGAGGTAGCGGCAGTACTTTCTATAGTGGCGAGCGGTGATGGTGTTGGATTGAGTGGAATGAGGTTCCATAGATGGGCATCTGTGGGTTAGGTGTCTGTCTTTCTCACATAGTGCGCAAGGTGGTGGGATGCATGGAGGAAGTGGAGATGTGGGCTCTTTGTTCTTTCTCCTGCCCCCAACTGTGGCAGGGGGGTTAGTGATTAAAGGTGTAGAGGGTATGGTGGGAGTAAGTATGGGAATCGTCATTGGGATTCCTTTCATTTGGGGGGGGAGGGATGGTTGAGGAACCATCGCTGGTGGATGTAAATACCAAACTAGAATTGCCAACACCATAGTAGGGAGAGTAAGCGTTGTGGCTACTTGGGAAGCTTGTATGTTGGGTGGAGGGTAAAATAAGGGGGTTTGAGTAATGGCTTGGGGAACTGTCTCCCAAACTGGGATATGGCCCTGGGGAGAGGTGAAGTCGTGAAGTGGTGGAGTCGACGAGTTCATAGGAGGCTCATGAGGGGGGAGCTCTGCGACTAGTGGGACGTCAGATATGATAGAAGCCTCCCTAGGAGGAATTGTATCCTCCGTGTGAGTTACTTTAGAGGAAACTTTCCACACTTGTGCTGAAAAAGATGGGTTTAGGAATGGGGGTGCATCCTGACAAGTGCCCAACATGGATGGGTCTCGGAATAATCCAGGGCTTTTGTTGGTAATTGGAAAATCAGTTGGGCTAACATCAACAAGGGGGACGATGTTACCGATGTTGGCGGAATGGTTAGGCTCGTAATGTGTAAGTTGGTCGATGGTGATGATCTTCCCATTATGAGGGAACATCATCATACGAAACACAGAAGAGGCGATCACCTTCATAGCGTACATGTAGTTGCGTTCGAACAGGATATTGTAATCAAGTTGGGCATCGATAACTTCAATGTCAATGAGGATGCTTTTGCCCCCAAGTTCTATGGGGAAATTTTGAAAAAGCCCTGTGGAAGATGTTGGTCGACTGTCGTAAGCTCGAAGGGTGATGGTAGAGGGTACTAGCTCAGGGGAGCCAAGTCTCTGCCATATGTCTTTAGACATGATGTAGGTGGATGCACCTTCTTTGATGATACACTGATAAACTGTGGTGTTCCAGATCTTAACTGGTATCTGGAAGGCTACTTGGGCAGGAAGACGTGGTTCTTCGTGATCTGAATTAAATGTGATCAGCTGGGTGTCAGCTGTGTCGATTTCCCCCAAGGAAAAAAGCAAGGATTTTCTCTCTGATGGGCAGGTTTGGAGGACCTCCAACACAGATATGGCTGTGGGAGACTGGGCTAAGTCATCAACCAGACTATAATTATGAGCAACCTTAGCATGAGGGTTATGTACATTCTGCCGTAAAGGCATACGTGGTATGCGAGGAATGGGTTCCGCATTAGGACGTGAAATTATCAATAGTTGGCCTGTAGTAGCTGGACATGTTTCTGAGGTGGTTGGGGTAGAGTTGAGAGGCATACCATATTGATGACTGCGAGTTTGCAGAAGGATTTCTTCATTGGTGAGGAAGATACTGGGATCAACCGAATCCCTGGGTTGAGTGGCCCGGGGTTGCATATTGCCCCATTTGTGGTCAGGTAGGGTTGATCATTTGTTGGGTAGTCATCACACCTTGTTATGGAATGGGGTTCTACAGTGCGGCTGGGGGGGTTTGTTGCACGTATTGTTGTGGGGCCTGTTGAGGGGTAGATGGTGTCGAAGGGCCCTGTGAGTGCATGGATGCCCTCATCCGTTGAAGGTCAGGAATTTGGGGGCAATGATGAGTATAATGTCCATACTCATCACATAAAGTGAAAGGAAGGGTAGTTTGAAGATTTTTGTTCTTCCCTTGGCGTGGTATATTGGTATTGATGCCCCCTTAGGGGTCTTGGTATCCTTGGTTCTGGTTGCCCCAAGCCGATTGGTTTTGTTGGGGTTGATTCCCACCTTGACCTGGGTTGTTGTTGTTCCAGTTTCGTCCTTTCTTCTTGGCATTGTTTGATGGATGTGTTGGATTGGCTATATTCAACTGTTCAAAACTTTGGTATTGTTGAACAGCAGAGGGTTTAACAAAATTCACCCCTGCATGAGGATGTGGGGGAGCCATGGGTTGTGGAGGGCCAGGAAATGGGAAGTATGGATTCTGTGGTGGTATCGATCCATAAGGTACATAGGAAGGCGTAGCGTTTTCACTATTACTATAAGATGATGTTGAGGGAGTACCACTGGTTGTTGGAAGTGGTGGATGCATGGGAGGTGCCGGTGGTGGTCCACTAATAGGTGGAGGTATAGCAACAAGGTATGGTTGTTGATAAGGGGGTGGGGGGTAATAAGAAGTTCCCCCGTATGTCGATGGGTATTGAGGTGTGCCATACATCGGTGGTGGTTGAGGTTGTGGACCGTGGTGTGTGGTGGCACCGATCAGTCCGTCTGTTGAGTGAGACATCCCATGTTTGTCTTGGCCAAATGGCACAGGTTTTGGAAGATCAGGAAGTA
>JASDQU010332764.1:2445-12838 GCA_032191745.1 Picea mariana | reverse complement strand
CCTCGACAAAGTGAAGTCATAGTCGTCACCACACCACAAGTGGAACGAACTGACTCTCTAGAACATTTTTGAATTACAAATACTTGAGAGGACTTTCGACTTCACCCTGATTCTGAGAGACGTTTTATGTGAGCAAACTCTTCTGGAGACTTAATTGTTGTGTATTCTGGATCTCCGACTGGACCTGGGGACCAAGATCCTTTTTGGTATACGGGCGTTTTTCGACAGGACCTTTTTGGTCCAAGTTCACCTGTGATTTCCGAAATCAACCCACCTGTGATTTCTTAAATCTCTAGTACAGAGACAATACCGGTGACTACTGCTTATCACTTTACCGTCCCTACCGAAATGGACCATCTCACAGCTACTACGAGTGTTCCAAAAGGGTTTACTACGGTTAGTCTTGCTCCCATCAACACATCGCGAACGCCCCACGTCACTCTGACACTACCACCTGGATACCATGCATTGAATGCTTCTATTCCTACTACTGCGCAAACTCCATCCGGATCTCCTGGTGATCCTTCTTCTTCTGGGCACTCTCTTCCCCGTTTTATTCCAACACTCCCTCAATTTCCTTTTGGAAGACCTTCTTCATCTTCTACTGGCAATCTTAATCCTAGTGGCACTATTCTTTCATTCACTCCAAATTACCAGTTTCCAGTTGGTGGACAATTTCACCAAGGTGGTCTAACTCAACCCCCTCTCAGCGGGCAACTTCCTTTTGGCACGCAAGTCCCAATTGGAACACAACCCCCAATTGGAACATTTCCCCCAATTGGCACACCAACTTCAATGGGAGGACCGACCCCACCTTATGGGAAAAACATACCTCCCTCCTTGGCCCAGTATTGGAATTAGTTGATACAACATCCTCCTAAATCAACTGGGGGGCAACAATTTCCAGCTGCGTCCGCAATACCTCCTAGTATGGGCCAACCATATCCAGGTTTGTTCAATCCCATTTGGGGGGAAAATGATCAAACTCAAGCCCCTGCTCCCGGGTATGCTCCTATGAGATACTATCCTCTCCAACCACCACCGACTATGCCTGGGTCTTCACATTATATGTAGACTGCTTATGGTTCTACTGGTTTGCCGACAGGGCTTCCTCCCCAAAGCCACCAGTACCCGCAGGTGAATCGACAGTTACCCTTTCTCGCCACTTTGGATCTGCTAGATTTGTCAAGGATTTTAAATGATCCTATTCGTCACTCTCCCCAATGGCCTGTTATACCCGCCAGGCTTCCATCAGACATTCCTAAATTTGACGGCAAAGCGGGAGAGGACCCAAAAAATCACGTTATGACTTTTCACCTATGGTGCTCATCCAACTCGTTGATGGATGACTCTATTCATTTATGTCTTTTTCAATGAACCCTCACACGTTCTGCTACAAAGTGGTATATTGAATAGCCACGAGGTTTCTTCTCTGACTTCAACACCCTAGCTATGGATTTCCTTATGCATTTCCAGTTATCGATCCGTTATGACACGGGGATCGAGATTTTGACTTCCTTCAAATAGAACAAAGCCACTCATATATCCGATCACATCCATGAGTGGTGAAGGAGACGACGTCTCAATAAACTTGAGCTCCCTGATCAGTTGCTAGCAGAGTGGTTCAAAAAATCATTTGTGAATGACATCGGTAAGAACATTGCCATGGGCAGCGTAGTCATGGAAGAGTAGGCTATAAGTTGTTCTCAATATCTTGATCTGGTTTATTCACAAATGGGAATCCTTTACGATTTACTACCTGACTTACCTCGTCCTTCTACTTCCAGCACTTCAACTACTCCAGCTGCCTCGCATGCAGCTGACGGTGTGGTTGGTATTTCCCAAGCCCAACCACATTCCATGTCAAGCGCAAACCCTAAATATGCTTCTTCTAATGTTCAAAATGCTCCGTCTCCTGCCCCTCCCACCGGCACGACTTCTGAGGTAAATGCCATTCAATCTACCCTTGCCGGTAAAAACAAATCTAAAAAGGGAAGGGGTAAGAATAAGGAGGGAAAAAATACTCCTCAAGCAGAGCAAACCAAAACTACCCCTGTTGACAATCGGGATAAGCACAAACCATGATACCCTTGTCTTATCTTTGGTGATGATCACTACACGATGGATTGTCCACGACGTGCTGAGGTCACTAAGTTCCTTCAAAGAGCTCCAAAACCACCTGCACCGGCTGTTTTGTCCCAACCCTTCGCGTCTCAACAACAGGCTCAGTTGGTCATCCATGACCAACCCTCATCTTCTACTACCTCCTATGTTTTGATGTGTACTGGCGATTCTAAGAAGAGTGACGTTGTACTCACCACTTGAGCCAAATATTACTCTCCCTCTAAGGAGAAGGTTGATGATCAACCCTCTCTCGTGACTCCACCTACCAATGGTCCTCTTCATCTCGAACGATCGAGCCTCGACACAGTTCTGCGACCCCCCCCCCCAAAGGGCGTCATTTGGAAATCGACTTTCAATCCTCATGCTCATGCTGCCCAGAACTACAGTATTGTTGAAGATCTGGCTCAAGAACCTTTTGCGATGTCAGCCCTCAAAGTCCTTTAGACTTGTCCCACGCAACGGAAGGCACTGTTAAAAGCTATCGGTGGAATCGATCCAATGGATACGAATTTGATAATCTTTGACTTGGAAGATCACATTCCAAGGTTACCCCATCAACTTGCATTCTAGATCCAAGTAGTTGTCACTGACAAAAAACATTTTCCGAACCGTTATCGATGAGGGTGCCTCGACATGTGTTATGTCTTTTTCTTGCTGGAAAGCCATTGGCTCTCCTTCCTTGAATGAATCCCAGAACACTCTTAAAGCCTTCAACGGCTCCAGTTTTAAGCCCTACGGTGTCCTTCCTTTGTTTCCCATTATGTTAGAAGGAAAAACGGTCCAATTCGAAGTGGAAGTCTTTGATGCTCCCCTTGATTATAATCTTCTGCTTGGCCGCAGTTGGATCAATTCCATGCGCGCAGTTGTGTCGACCCTTTTCCATGTAGTATGTTTCCCTCATCAAGGAAAGGTTGTTACCGTCGACCAACTAGCCTTCTTTAATTCTAATACCCGTACTGGCAACGTACCGTTTATTGCTAAAACCCCACCGGGTTATGAGAACGTCGGTGTAGGCCTTCTAAAAGACTCTTCATTAATGGGTACTTTCCCCATTCCACTTCCTGATGTTCCACGCTCGTCTGTTGCTTCTATCAACATGATCTCCACCTCTCTTGATGAACTTCCTAAGTCTCACGACCCTTGGATAGTACCTGATCCTGGAGATCATCTTCGTTTCGACGATGCAATGTCGTTAAGTCCGGTTGAATCCGCCTATCAGGCCATTCAATCGACAACACCTTCTACCCCCTCTATTGGTGAGTTGTCTCCCGATCCTTTTCATGTCATTTTTCCCACTTACGAGATGATCATGTCTGTCATGGAGGACACCCCTTGGGACGATGGACATCATTGTTTCATCCTCTTTCTGGAGCAGCATGCCATTGAGAACTACCAATGGATTTCGACTCCGTCGACTGTTGTTGTCATCTCCACCGTTCCCGAGTCTGCACACAATGTGTTTTCCGAAGGGAACTTAAGCAATATCTCACCCACTATTCCCCTTGACATATCAATTAAACCTGGGATTGTTGAAAATGTCCATATCGGAGCTTTGTGTTCTTTCGACGAAATCGTCACCTAAACATCCCTTTTCAAAGAGTTTCATGACATCTTCGCCTGGAGCTATGAAGAAATGCCAGGTATCAACCCTAAGATTGTGATACATGAGATAAAGACATACCCCGACGCTAAACCCATCCGGCAACGCCTTCGTCCAGTTCACCCACGTAAAGCGGCTGCTATCAAGTTCGAAGTCGAGAAACTTTTGAAAGCTGGCTTTATTTATCCGGTGGCTCTCACAGACTGGGTTTCCAATCTTGTCCCGATTGACAAGAAACAAGGCACCATTCATGTATGCGTTGATTATAGGGATATCAACAAAGCTTGTCCCAAAGACAACTTTCCTACCCCCTTCGTCAATCAGATTGTCGACGATTGCGCCGGAAGTGAAATCTTCTCTCTCATGGATGGTTTCTCCGGGTATAATCAAATCAAAATTGTTCCCGAGGATCAACATAAGACTGCTTTTATTTGTCCTTGGGGTACTTTTGCCTATCTAAAACTTCCTTTCGGTCTTAAGAACGCTGGCACAACTTTCCAACATGCTATGTCTTATGCTTTCCATGATATCAAGCACATTGTTCAACCATGTTTGGACGATTTACCCACTCATTCAATGCGTCAATTCGATCACCCAATCCACCTCCGAGCCATTTTCGTTTGCTGTCGGTTCTACCGCATATGTTTGAATCCTCATAAGTGCGCTTTTTGTGTGGAATCCGACTGCCTTCTAGGTTTTATCGTTTCACGTCAAGGGATCCGGGTGGATCCTTTAAAGGTTGAGGCGATACTTAATCTCCCTCCTCCTTCTACTCTTCGCCAGTTACAAAGTTTACAGGGGAAAGAAAACTTTCTTCGTCGTTTTATCCCAAATTATGCTGAGATAACTCATGAATTTACGCGACTCCTCAAAAAGGATTCAGAGTTCGTCTGGGATACTATTGCCAACAATGCTTTTGAAGCTTTGAAATTGTCCCTCACGCGAGCTCCGCTTCTCTTTCCCCCCGATTACAGTCGCAATTATTTCCTTTACCTTGCTGCCTCGGATTACACCATTGGCATGGTTCTCATCCAAGAGGATGATGCTAACGACAAACATGTTATCTACTACTTTAGTCAAAGTCTAATGCCTACAGAAATCAAGTATTTACATGTCGAGAAACTGGCCTTGGCTGCCGTCCAAGCCGTCCAACACTTCCGGCACTATATCCTCTCACGCAAGACTACATTTCTCATTGCAACTCTATGCAACACATTCTCACCCGTCAATTGCTAGGGGGCAAATAATCCAAATGGATTGTGATACTCCAGGAGTTTGATTTGGAATTCGAACGCACCAAGTCTAAGAAGTCCTTAGTCTTTGTTGAGTTGATATGCGACTTTCCCCATTCTGCAATGGAACATGTAGTAGCTGATTCATTACCTGATGAATCTCTTTTCCTTATTAGCACTGATGATCTTTGGTATGGTGATATCATTATATATCTCCAAACCCAGACTTTCCGGCCAACTTTGTCCAGTACTGAACGACGTCGAATACGATACCAAGCTCATTAATACATTATCCTCGGGGATACTCTTTATCATCAGGGGATTGACTCTGTTTTTCGACGTTGTATAACATTCGCCGAAGCCGAGAAAGCTCTGAATGACTGCCATTCTGGAGCCTGTGGTGGTCATATGTTTGGGTATGCTACAACCCAAAAGATCTTACGAGCTGGGTATTTTTGGCCTTCATTATTTAACGACTGCATCATCATCATTCAAAAATGCCATGCTTTCCAGACCTATAATAACAAGATATGGTCACATCCTTCTCCCCTTCACCCTGTGGTCTCAGTTGTTCCCTTTGTGAAATGGGGCATTGATTTCATGACATGTCACCCTCACTCGGCCGGGGGGAATGGTTACATCATTGTAGCCATTGATTACTTTACAAAATGGGCTGAGGTAATACTGACATTTGACAACACTAGAAAGACTGCAACATTGTTCATTTTTAATCACGTCATAGCTCGTTTTGGTGTTCCCCAAGCTATCGTCACTGATCACGGTAGCCACTTTAGGAATTTTATGATGTCCGAACTTATTGAAAAGTTGGGTCTTCGTCATGATAACTCAACGCCCTATTACCCACAAGACAATGGCCAAGTCGAAGCGATTAACAAAGTTCTCATAACTATGCTCCGACGAATGATAGGGATTCATAAAACAAGTTGGCACACAATGTTGTTTTCGGCATTGTGGGCGTATCGAACATCTGTCAAGTCCGCTACTGGGTTTACACCTTTCTGGTTAGTCTATGGTGTGGAAGCCATTCTCCCGATTGAATGCGAGATACCCTCTTTAAAACTAGCTGTTGAACTCCTACCCAACACTTCTGCTGAGGAAGAATGTCTATTGTAGCTTATGTGATTATATGAAACTCGACGTGATGCCACCCTAGTCATAGAAGCTCAGAAAAAGCGTGTCAAGGCCCAATACGATAAACATGCCAAACCTCGCCTTTTCTTCGAAGGTGATCTTGTTCTTCTCTATGAACAAGATCGATATATGTTAGGAGCTGGGAAATTCAAAGCCATGTAGCAAGGTCCTTATATCGTTTGACGAGTTTTGGAAAAAGGAGCTTATGAGTTAGTAGATAATGATGGTATCCCTTTGAGTGAACCCAGGAATGGGTTGTACTTGAAGAAGTACTATGCNTGTATCATACTTCTTGTGTGTTACTATAGCTTGCTTTTGTCGTTATCTGGTCTCTGCCCTTATGTGATGTTGTATTTGATTTCCAGATGTCGGAGTATTCGCTACCCTATATTGGCTTCGCTGATGGCACTAGCCATAGTACTCAGAACCTTGCTTCTGCTGCATGGGCAATTTACGCCCCTACAAACGAACTTGTCTCCTTACGAGGTGTGTGTCTCGGCCGTGCGACCAACAACATTACAGAGTATAGCGCTGTTATTGAATTATTGATTGATGCTATCTCACTCAGAATCTATCATTTGGTTGTGCTACTCGATTCGCAGCTTGTAGTACTACAGTTAAGTAATGTTTATACTATTCGAAGTCCTACTTTGTTACGGGTGTATTTGCGAATTCGCCTCTTGGAACGCTATTTTGATTACATTGAATATCAACATATTGCTAGATGTCTAAATACATTAACGGATGCATTGGATAACTATGTATTAGAAAGACATTTGAATCATTTATAAATCAATCACATCAATATTCACACAACACATAATAAACCGATAGAAGCCATCTGTATATATAACGATCAAAAGAGTTTTTTACAAAAATTTTTGTCCAAAGACCAAAATGTCAAAATCTAAAGCTCATAGCTTCTACAAAGTGACATCATGGATGATGTTCAAGATAACACACGACTGCCCAGGCAACTCTACGGAGTAGTCGACTCATAGACCCTGACACTCCTACAGTATGACATTGATCACGTCGTGCAACCTCTTCAAGAGGCATGTCTGGAATATTTGCGGTCAGGCCCTCTAGATTTTGTTCCACTACTTGATAATCCTCGGCATATTGTGGCGCTGCCGCTACCTCTCCTCGTCGTTGAATGGGAGAAGTACCAAGAGGTCGGTACGGTCCAACATCTGTGTCATCAAAAATGAATTTTGTATTTAGTCTTTGGACGAGCATATAAAAACATTTGAATATGATTAAAATTCACAAAAACATTTAAAAAGGAAAAAATGTGTGTACTTCTTACCAAGTTCCCCCCACTGAGCATCCTCTGGCAGTACTAAGTCCAGATCTCCTCAGAAATCCAACCCGGAATAAGCATAATCGCCAACCATCAACATNCTGGCTTCAACCACAGATGTTGAAGCCAGTCAAAGAAGGTATCATCATACTTGATGATCGGTCCAGCTATGTGCCGGGCCATGAGCCGACACCATCTCAGCATCCTTGGATCCCTGGGAGCCAGTAAATTCCACTCAACCTACAGTCTCAATAATGGAATCCTCTCAAGGAAGAAGGACACTAACAAATATCCGTACCTGAATTGCTTTAGGTCGCCTCGTCTGCATTTGGTCAACTGCTTTTTTATACTACGAAGCACAGCATCTGCCCAGTTGAAAACCCGAGGTTCAGTACACTCTATACCATACTGGAAGTAACTCTGTAGCGCCATGTGAGGAGCAGAACTCCCAGCCATCCAAGCTATGGTGAATAGGATAGTATGGAGGTTCAAATCTCGTACCCCCCAAATAGCTACNCACCACCTGTGCCACCAGTTAGGCTCACATAGTACCCACGCCGTGACAGTCCAGTCAAAAATTAAATGTCCTCAATATCTAAGGACAGTGTGTGGACCCCCACATGAAATACCTGCTGATTGGGATCCCACATATGCACAAGGTACTCTAATAACCTGACCTGGGCCCTCATGCCCGTGATATGAAAGTATTTCAGAAGGCCACAGTTTCTCAAAGAAACAATAGTGGGTGGATGATTTCTGGCAATAGCGTTGTCTTATTCATGCTCCCTTTCGCACCATTAAAGAACCATTTTGATGGCCAATTACCTGCATAGGAAGCACAAAGAGAAGATTAGCAACTCTATTCATTAATTGTTTTTTTTTTCATTGAGTAAAATTTTAAAAAATTTTGTGCTTTGCAGTTCTCACAGGTGCCCTTTGGGCATAGTGCGAGAACCTCACAGGCTGTTGTGGGCTCACCTACGAGAATGACCCATTCTCGTAGGTCCCATGTAGACCACCTACGAGAATGGTTGAGCGCAAGTAGGGCTCATAAAATCAACTCAAAAATGAATTTTTAACCAATGAAAATGCATATTTAAACCATGAAAGAGTAAAGGACAAAGAGCCTACCTCACTGTCGCTGACAGCTCGACGAATGGATGCTCGTAGCTCCCGCAATCTGACGCCGAACTTCAAGGGGAAAAGAGGGTTTTTTTTGGGCTCAAATAATGAAAAGTAAAAATGATATGGTAAAAAGAGTTTCACTCCTTTTTATTTACTTTTACCATGTTATTTGGTTTTTTAATAATTATTTATTTATCAAACCCTAATTCCTAATGCCATTTTGAGTGTAACTTTTGCAGGCGTAATGACTTTGATGGTCATGTACCAGGATGCAGACATAATTTTTCTTTTTCCATCGCACGTTTTGATTGTTTTTTATGGTTTTTGTATAAAACCTCGAGCATGGTCTTTGTCCGTTCTCGCACTCGAAAATACATGAGAACGCGATTGAGCATGCTTTTATTACTTTTTCGGGCTCAACAAGGTTATATGAAAAAGGAACCCCCCTGGAGTCCTCTTTAAGCTCTTTTTAGACTCTCTAAACATGAAAAGATAGCCGAGCGACCTTGCTATTTTCACGCTTGATAAAGTATCTGAAGAAAGCGTCTGGTGAGTGATAATTTATCTCTTTTTTGGTCTCATCGGATTATTTTACGAAAAAGGAACTGAGAGAGTTCTCTTTTAAGTGCTTTTCCAGACTCTATAATCATGAAAAACCTTCAAGTTTTCTATCTCTGGACTTGTTAAACAAACATTGACAGACCTGTAATGGGACCGAGCCACTCCTTCTTAGGGTTTGTTAAACATACTCCGAAGGACTTATCCAAAGGATAAGCTTATATCAACAAGCATATGTTATTCTCCTCAATCTTGCATAAAAATAAAGAGGTACTCGCCAGAAATGGTGGGGGAAAATTTGGGAAAAGGATATGGTTTCATCTTCGTATTGATTGGCAGTAAGTGTCGCTCTTGAACATGACACCCCTATTCATCATTTGAAGCCGGTTTGGGAAATCCATTTGTCTCTCATTCAAGTTGCTACAAGGTCATTCCCTGTGTCGTCTTTGAGTCAATGTTGCCAAATCATTGGTCTTGTCATTCATATGTTCAAGAGAAGTCCATCTGAAACCTCTATTGAGTCGGCCATCTGCAGTTGTCCATTCTCTCTATGTCGGCCTTCCCTGTGTCCAGTTCAATTTACATCATACTCTATTTCACCTTCAAAATCTGTTACTCATTTCGTATCATTGATGGTGGATACATCAAGGCCCTCCTGTGACGATTTTTGTTCCATTGACCTCAGCTCATTATCCAGAATCAAGACTTAGAAATTCTTTGGTACCTTGGAGATTGCATGCTTCAATGGCAGGTTTCCTCACTTTTGACAGTGGGTTTATATCATTGACCCCTGATCGAAAGATTCCATCGGGTGTTCGACTTCAACTCATTCATTCACACTCGATGGATTGTACTAGAGTACCTTGGGAGTCATTGACATCAATGGTGATTTCCCTCGCACTTGTTAATGGTTTCATCAATGACTGGTAATCAAGTGGTTTCTACCATGTTCGACTTCAACACATGTAATCACATGGTTAGATTCGTACTTTGGGCAACGATATTGGAGACCCTGGATATCATCTTTTTGTCCAGGTTGCGATGGAGAATGTATAATCTATGACACATAGATCCACTATGTATGTCTCGTGGCTATGCCATCTCCATTTAACTTTTTTCGCATAGATCCACAGTGTATTCCTGGTGGCTATGCTATATTTTGATGGCATGGATCCACAATGTATGATTGGTGTCCATGACCCATGTCTACAATTGTCATCCGTCTGTGATCTGAGTATGGGAATGCCTACCTCAGAATTGATATATATGATATTCTGTAGATGCTTGGGTGTTTGCAGG
>JASDQU010332760.1:0-12785 GCA_032191745.1 Picea mariana | reverse complement strand
GTCCTATACGACCTCGTCTTCGAGCTCAGAAGAGAGGTGGCGGACCTCAAGTTTCGGTTCCAAGCCACCGAGGACAATGTGGAAACCTTCCTTCAAATTCTCTCCACTATGCAAAGGGGGTTCTATGCAGACCCGGCGAGCACTGCACCTGTGGGAGAAGTTGACACCGGTTTAGGCGAGCCCCTTCGACAAGCCACAGCGGGGCAAGCAGAAGAGGAGCACAGAAATCCGCCTGAGCATACTGAACGTGAGAAGAACAAGGAGCAAGGGGAGGACGATCATCCGAATAAGGCCGCGACAGAGACCTGGGCAGAGGACCTCGGTGCCGCGTGGCTAGGCTTTTCGCCAGGTGTCTAGCAATCTGACAATTTCCTAGGCTAGATAGTTTTATTTTGATTACGCTAGTTTTTAACTCTGCAATAGACTCAGACTGGTGACTCGGAGGATGAATGGACTGGTTTCCCCTCTGTTGGGGCAGTCCAACAACTCCAGCTGATTATTTTTGATTATTTTTGTAATTTTGGAAGCCTATTTTAGCCATGGCAGGCACCTTACATAATACAATTTTCTTACTTACAAAAAAACAAAAACATACTTGAAACTTTTGATGATAGGTTGATTGACACATCAAAGGAAACAAAAGAAAGGATTGCTAAATGTGGCAAGCACAGGCTAGGCCAGGGAAACTACTTGAAGTTGCAGTCACCAATTGTAAGTACCTAAATATATTATTTGTATTGCCTTAAAAATTTTAGGTAATTGCAGCGAATAACATTAAAAGAACATACTCTTATGCAATGTAGGGTGATGAGTTTGGTACTGAAACCATGGAGGAAGACCTCCATATTGGTTACAAGTACAGCTATAAAGTTGTAGTTGAACACTGAAAAAACTTGGGGTAGATACCAAGAACCACTTTGTAGGATAAGGTAAATAAAATTCAATCGACATTAACCTTTATTATTAATATAATACAATCATGTTGGATATTATTAATATTTACAAATTTGTTTTAATCAGGGGAGCAACACTGTCAATGAACACACTAGTATTGGAGAGCAGTGCATTGATAGCAGTTTGAAACCAAAAAATGCTTCTCCCATGCAATCCCAATCTTCCACGGGGGTTCATCCCCATGATTGTGCTACGACTGAGCTAGAACATGATGATAATATGGTTGTATTTTAATCATATACTTAATAATTTCGTAGTTATACATTTTGTACTTCTATTTTTTTTACTTATACATTTATGATTGTCCTTATACATTTTGTGGTATCAATGGTAGAGAATGT
The DNA here is from genome assembly GCA_032191745.1 of Picea mariana. Taxonomy (NCBI): domain Eukaryota; kingdom Viridiplantae; phylum Streptophyta; class Pinopsida; order Pinales; family Pinaceae; genus Picea; species Picea mariana. The sequence goes on along the minus strand of JASDQU010332760.1, from coordinate 11,490 downwards.
TGTACTTGAGGCTCATAAAGTTGAAGAGGATAACGTGAGGGCAACCATTGCAATGGTGTCGACCAGTGCACTAGGTAAATAATGACATTGCAGGTGTTTTTTTTAATATTACTGAACTAGTTCAATGATATTTAAAAATTGGCCATTTAACTTTTGTATGTTTTTGTTTTGTAGGTGATGGCTCATCACAACGGACTCCATTACACCATGAGTACCCCGCAACTATGTGTGCTCTGTGTGAGAGGACACAATCAAAATCAAATTTTGAAGAGCACCCAAAGAACAAAGACATAGATATTGATTAAATGATTAGGATCTATAGAGCTAAAAAGAAGAGGCCGCCTAAAAGTACTAAATGATGATGTACGTGAATATTTTAATAAATATTTAATATAAAATCTATTTTCACCATATTCCGCTCACTCCAAATGGATCAAGGAACATTTTATTTCATTGTAAACAGTTGTGAATATTGGTATGTATATATGTTTGTTTTTGTTGTAAATATTTCAATAGATTTATATGTTGGGTATTGGGGAATTGAGAGTCATGTGAAGGGGAGGNGGGGGGGGGGGTGCATAAGATATTCCTCCTTCATATGGTTGGCCCTATTCAGTAGAGAATAACTTATTAGAGTCATTTAATCTTGGAGCAAACCTCCTTCGATCCAACAGAGAAACAACAAATTCAATGTTGACTTCGTTGTTGCTACTTCAAATCAAGGGAGGCATTTTGATCAAATATTAGATGCATGGCTCCAATAAATTTTTATTGAAACCAAGAGGAGCTCATTCAGGTATGTTCTGACAATTTCATGAAAATGCATCTTAGAGTAAATAATGCAATACAAATATGACTTGTATTGATTTTTTAGATATTTATGGAAGTTGAATGATTTTGGCAGGTACTTTAAGATCTTTCTTTGTCGATTGAGGGGATCTCAAGACTATTAGAGGGTCATACAACTGAATATAAACACAAGGGGTCAACCATTCCAACTATACTGTCGACTAGTTCATTAGATTAGGTGTGATTTCTCCTTTCAACATAGTTTATATAGCAATCAATTCTATTTATGTTTAATGTTTTATGAATTGTTATGTTCGATTTCTAAATTGAAAAATCACCATTTAGGTATGTATAATATTTTGATTATGTCCTCTAGCTATTATGGATCTTTCAGTGTAGGTTTATGGTTAACCAATGGATAATGTATGGTTCACCATATCCATAAGAAACTGATGGTTCCTTTGCCATCCCCATGCTAACACTAGTACATTTGGGTCAAATTACGACAACATGTTTGGCACAATTTCCACTTTATATTATCGAGAGAACGACAAAAAACAAATCCCCTCAAATGTCATTTCACATGACGTCGCTTTTTTGATGCCATAGATATTATCTTTGTTGCGACGTTTCATGTGGACACATGTCATCTCATATTTGATTTTCCAAACCCCATATAATGATTTTTCATCTCGGATTTGACTCTCAAAACCCCATGACAATGAACTCCACACATACTCAATCCATAGAGGAAAGGTATTACAACAACATCATTTTCACACTTTGACATTGTCTCTCTCTATCCCATCTCTTTGTCTTCCTCTCTATCCCTCTCACACTCCCAGGCATTCTAGCCTCTCTCCCATTTTATCCTTTTGTCCCTTTATCTCTCCCCCCCCTTATATCACTCTTTTTTTCTCTCTCCCCTTCTTTCCCACTCCCTCTCTCTCTCCCCCTTTTCCACTCTCTTCCTCTCTCTCTCTCACTCCCCCCCTCTCCCTCCCTCCCTCTCCCTCCCTCCCTTTATACCCCCCTTATCTCTCTCTCTCTCTCTTTACCTTTCTCTACCTCCCTATCTCTCTTTACCTCCTCCATATCCCTCTCTCTCTCCCCCTCTAGCCCCTAAACCCCAAATAGAGGGGGGCTAGCCGAACCAACAATGCAAATGGAGAGAATACATATGAAAAAATGAGGTGCATGTTATTGGTTCCATTAAAAATTAAAATTATGACGCTTTTTGTATCTCTCCCTCCCTCCCCTTCTCTCCCTCTCCCCTTATTACACATCTACATCACCTCATCAAAATAAAATATCATAATAATCATAAGTAATTCCTACCCTCCCAAAAGTTTTACCATGATTTCACTACATCCACACCTCCAAAAGGTCATATGTCCCTTTCATTAAATCCATCATTTTCAAATCACTATTGATTTGTCACCCATTCACTCTCAATGATGGAGAGAGTGAATGGGAGATAGATAAATAGTCACAAGACAATGATGGATTCAATGAAATGGACATATGACTGTTTGGAGGTGTGGATGTAGTGAAATCATGGTACAAAATTTGGTGAAATCATGGTACAAAGTTCTGGATCCAACTCCAAATCACATATTTTGAAGGGGTACCAATTTTTAAATTTAATTATAATTTTCTAGTCAATTTTCAACATGAAGTATATTTGTTTGAGAGAAACACTTTAGATCAGTCCTTCCTCTATTGTCTTTCCATATAAAGAAAAATTAATATATTCCATCGTCCTCATGGATCGAGTTAATATAGGGTTAAGGATTGAGTATAAGTTATACGTAGGCTTAGATGGAGCTAGGGGGGTCTATGTCATGGTCTACATCAAGCTCTAGGTCAATGTATAAATCTATATATATCTCTATGTGGTGGTCTTAGTCATGGTCTACATCAAGCTCTAGGTCTAGTGACAAGATATTTGGAGGAACGGAACCTATTGAAATGAACATTATGACCATTTGGAGGCTTAGAGATTATGAGATTGTAGTGCACCCAAATTGAAAGGATCGTTTAGAGGCAGTGAGATAGTGAGATTGCAATGAACCATTTGGAGGCCCAGAGATCATGAGATTGCAGTACACCCAAGTTGAAATGACCGTTTGAGGTGGAAAGGCTTTGAGCATGTTTTTCTATTATTCTTTTTCAAATGATAAACACCAAAAGAATTTCCATTCATTTCCCTTGAGCCAATACAACCCCTAGTGTTGTAATATTGTCTATAATACCAATTGTAACATACCCAACCACCCATGTACATTGTTGGGGTTGTGGGGTACTTAACATTTTCCTCACCTTTATCTTAATGGAAATTTTTATTCAACACCACAGAGGCCACAATGGAGGAGAGAGATCTCAAGTTTAGGACATCTTGTCTTCTCTTCATGTAATATTTGTTTCTAATCCTTTTCTAGAGATATTTTGGACTCTATTGATGGGAATATACAATTTGATTCTCATAAAGAACTGAATTCCTTAACAATTGTGAATATTTATTCTGAAAAATGTGTAAAAAAATATCCTAATACTATGTGTAGCAGGTCTTCCATGAGCAAAGTGACTGAAAACAATCACATTTGCGCCTAATATCATCATACTTGTATTGAATCCACTTCCATATCATCCTATAGTTGTGCTATTAGTTTTCACTTAGTAACCCAAGCTCATACATTTCTGCATGCAATCGATATCCATTCCATCTCCATTATCTTGGAAAAGAAGAGTTGGACTATTGTCCCTAGGGTTCTGAATTTTGTCCAAAATGGAAAAAGTTGCACGATTTTGAAAATCTTCAACTAAATTATCAAGCAACTTTGAAATATCTCCAAATTCCCATGTGTGGGAAGTCACATTATAATGGAGGAATTTTGGATGTACTTGAATATGATACACGCCACATGGTAAAGATCACGTTTTTTCATTTTGGACATCATAATCCCCATCTCTCCAAAATTGATTAAAAATTTTCTTCTTTGAGTTTATATCTGAACAATTTAATCAAAGGAAAAATGAATACAAATGATGTTCTCTTTGCTGCGCATTTTCTGATCTCCACCCCTTCCCAAAAAATATAGAATATAACCCTAATCATAATCTGATCTAATTTGACACTCCAAAGGGTGCACTGCAATCTCACATATTTCTGCTTCAAAAGGTTATTTCAACTTGGGTGTACTGCAATCTCATGATGTCTGGAACTGAAAATGGTTCATTGCAATCTCACTATCTCTCCGCCTCCAAACGGTCCTCCTTTATGCAACAATACAATTTTTCTCCTTTGGTACAAGATGGAAGCTAAGTAGTATGGATATCTATCTCAATTATAATAACATGGTTATAACATCTCCTCTCTTTAGTGCAAGACTCAATATAACCATCATAAACTAGAGGACAACTTAGGTCAAAAGGAGTGAGTTTTTTGGTTATGACGAGGTTGCAAAAATTAGAGCTTCCACCAAAACAATCTTAAGCTAAAAAACACTTTCCTTAACATCCTTCTTGTATAAAAATGTATCAAGATGTATTGAATTAGCTAATGAGAAGTGTGAACCGGTATTTAGCAAACTATCTTTAGGGGAAACCCAAATTTGATTAGATCCATCATTGGGAACTTTAGGCATCTTCTCACTTCCTTCTGGGAAGAAAATGTCATCCAAATGGTAGGTTCCTAAGGGATCATCCTTTCTCAGTTCCTAGATATGTTCTTTGGATATGTTCCTTGGTGGTTGATATAAGTTCCTAGATGTTTCTAGGGCCCTTGGATGTGTTCCATGGAATCCTTGCAAAGTTCTTGGATTGATCCTTGGATGTGTTCCTTGGTGGTTGATATAAGTCCCTACATGTGTTCTAGGGCCCCTGGATGTGTTCCAGGGAACCCTTTCCTAATGCATGGGTTGATTCTTGGTATTGTACCTTGGTGGATAAGACCCTATATGTGTTCTAGGGCAACCTGGTCTTTGACCAGGTAGATCTTGGTGTAATACCAAGATGTGTTGATGTGTGATCCTCTTCCTCTCTATTGGGATGGTCCATGAGACCTAGGAGTGCCTATGAAGATGGAAATGACCACATTATTGAGGGACCCCCTTATGAAGTGATGATAAATTTTATAGGTCATTAACTCATGTGGAGATGTTTTTTCAATTATGTACCCCCCCTTGTTGTTTTATGTGATTGGGGTTTTATATGTTTTTAGGGTTTTTATAATTAATATTAATACTAATTGACATTTTAATTAATATTTATATTAATTAAATGTCAATATTTAATTATAATTTTAAATTTCCCTAACCCCTCTCCCTAACTATAAATAAGACCCTACCCTCTAGCATTCAATTACACTCACACTCACTCACTCCCCACTCTTCTATTTGTTGCATCTACCTCTGTTTTTCTCTCTTGATGATGGTGCGACCTCCTTTTTAGACTATCTTTTCAGATCTTAGTTTTGTTTTGTTGGTGCGGCCTCTCCATTTGATGTAAAAGTTTTAGATATTATTTTTGTTTGCTGATTTGGCCTCTCTATTTGATGTAACAGTCTTAGATCTAAGTTTTGTTGGTGCAGCCTCTCCATTTGATGTAATAGTTTCAGATCTGTGTTTGTTGGTGTAGCCCCATTTGGTGTAACAGTTTTAGATCTGAGTTTTGTATTGGTCTTGGTATTGGTTGGAGTGTTTATCCAATGTTGCCTTCTGTTTAGTTATGGAGGGTTTGATATGGATTATTTGTTATGGAGGGTTTTCTTGTTTGATATGGAGATTTTTGTTGTCTCAGTTTTTGGAGTTCTTGTTGTCCCTTCTTATGGGGTACCTGGTTTTGTTTTATCAGCTATGGTCGATACCTTTTTGTCCCTTCTTGTGGAGTACTTTCTGCAGTTGTCTTTTGAAGGTCTATACCTTGGAAAAATTGTTCCTAAGTCCTTTTGATAGAGATCAAACCCTAGAGGTTTGATCCATGAACCTAAAACTATTTCTGAGCATATTATAAAGGTTTTCGTCCATACATGTGATAGGTACATATTTCTTAGATCAGGAGGTAAGCTTGAGGTTTGTCTTTTCACTCAGAAATTTTGTTTATACTTAGAATTTAATTTTATATTTTTTTATTTATTTTCTCATATATGTCGATCTTGTGAACAGAAAAATAAAAAGGCATTATTTGTTTCTATTTTTCCCTAATTCTAAAAATTTTCTATGACTTTGACCAAGGGCACACTACTCTAGGAATCCTCCTCATGCCTTCTTGTGAACACTCTTCTTTCTATTATTAGCCTATACCAAACATCACTAAACAACACAATGCCCATAATCATACTAAGCTCTTGTTATGGAAACTACGTGATATGGCACTCAAAGCATAACTCGTATCTACAGCTTATCGAACTCACTATGAAGCTTCTGTATGATTAGAGTGGTATTATTATTAGGAAGATACAATATGAAGATTAAGACTAACTAGCTTATTACTTTTATTATACCAATCTTATTGAGGCAATGACATCAACTATTAACTATAAGCTAATCCATATTGAATCTAATCACATTGATTATGGATACTGTGTGTTCAATTTAGACTAACATGACGTGTCTAATTCAGACAAGTACTGTGATTTGAATAAATCTTTAACATGACTAATAAGTGTTGATCTACTTTGTTTAACTATGCTTCTACTGGTATGATTACATATATATACAATTTCCATTGCTTATGATGAACTTGTTTATATGGTGAGTAATACAAGCCCATTCTTTATCTATGATAGTATCATTACCCTTATAACTATAGCATGTAAGATATTGTGGTAATAAGGTAACCATTACTTATGCATGGACTAGTAATACCTATATAGACATATTTACTCCTATTGTGTGATGTATGTACCCGATGAGTGTAATGAATATGGAATAAAAGGGAATTCACATTACCACATCTAGGTGAATGGAAATAATATTACATCATATGTGTACAAATCTCCTTGTATCTCATATGTAGAAACACAAGTAAATCCCAGGAATCACTTCTATTACCATAAGTTGATAGGTATGAATATGGTATGATCACAACAATATGAGTTCCATCTTCTTGAATAGGGATAGATCATTAAATGTATATATAAAGGGAATAGATTATGTTAAATAAGCATGTCATATATAACTGATATGGAACCAATGTAAGTTGTAAGTGATATGTTGAACCTTAGGTATTATGTGTAATTATTCATATAGGTCAGATTGTATTACTCGGATTTCACTGTAATTACCTAATATTGTTACAACTATAATACAAAGAAGAGTGTAATATCCATAGTAATAACTATAACTAAGCTATTGTAATGAGCAATGATTACTATCATATTCAATATATAGGTTTTGTATACCAATACATGTCACATGCTCATATTGATTGCTATGATTCCTAGCTTAAGTACAGTATAAGCATTACTATTAACGTGTGTAATTGATTATGGATAAACACATAGGGTTAAGCTCAACACCATATATAATATTATCACATTGTTATGGTCTAAAATCATTGAAGTAAGACCATGGAAACTTGTGAGCTTATATCGAGTAATCAGATAGGTGCAAAGCATATATATGGGTTGCATTATCTTATCATAGGTAACTAGTAGAGATAATGGTATAAGTATTATCATGTTCATTAAGCTGATATAACAAGGGTAACATAAAACATGTATGGGATTATCATATGTATTAGTCCATATTCAATGATTACATCTATTTGTATTAGTATCACTAAACAGGTTATTCACTATATAACCTTATTAGGATGATACAAGGGAATTACTTCATTTTAAAATTTTCTAGTTGCAAAATTTAAAAATATCAAAAAAAAAATAAAAAAAAATTTGACATTTTTATTTTAAATACCTTCATGACATCAAATTTGTGATGTATAGCAATGTCGCTCCCCTGGCCCATATGTCGGAGATATATATCTAGTCATCGGTTGAGCGATGTTACTATCCGTCAGAATTGCAACATATGGTAACATCACTCCCATGGCACATACGTTGGAAATATATATCTTGTCGTCGGTTGAGAAATGTTATTATAAGCAGGAATTGTGATGTATGGTAACGTCGCTCTCATGGCACATATGTCGGAGATATATATCTTGTCGCCGGTTGCACGACATGACTATAAGTCATAATTACGACGTGTGGTAACGTTGCTCCCATAACGCCCACGTAGTGGAGACCGACGAAATTGGACGTCGAAATTCCAATGTCTCTGATGTCGCTATAGCAACAACTATATGGGGTTTGGATAGTCAAATCTGAGACGAAGCATGTCTGTATGAAACATCGCAATAAAGACGATATATATGGCATTGGAAAAGTGATGTAATGTGAAATGATGTTTGAGGGGGTTTGTTGTTTATCGTTCTCGCGACAAGAAAAAATTGCCAATTGCATCAAACGCACTGTCGGAATTTCACCCAAATGTACTAGTGGAAATTCATTAGAAAATCTCATCAGTTGTCCCTCTGAAAATATTGAATAACCTTATTTGAAACACATGTCCATATTGGTATTGTCTTGGACATACTATCGAGAAATCACTTTCCTTTGCTTGTGGTATCAACAATGATACATCCTCCTTTCTCCACTGCAAACATAGAGGCATGCATGTTGAGGCACGTGGGATTGAAAATCTAGGTGTCAGCATGATGAGGTGGATTTGAAGTAATAGGTGGCATTGAAATGTGATGAATACCACAACCCACATCTTAAATGGGAAACCAAAGGAAGCTCGGGCCATATCCTTCTGATTTCTACCATGAAAAGAGAGTCATGATATATAGATTTGAGGGTGTTTGTAGAGTGACTGCTCCATCTTATTTATCGTCCTGCACACTTTGTATATGCTCAAATTCCCATCTCCTATGTCAACTCTGTTAAGCCCTAAATAGTGGCTCATTATCCCTTAATTGGGACATATTATATCAATAATTTTATTTTATTTATGTCGTCTTTAGTCCATTAGTTGTAATTATACCTCCTATTCTCCTATATATACCAAGGAGACATTTTCACTTTGAATCATATTATAATTGTACATTTATGTGGGAATAAGGAGGTTTCCCCCTCGAAGAGTCTTATTATCTGAATTTATCTCTTTTTCAAGGCGTTGAGTACTTATTCTGAGGTTTTTCTATGCTATATTGATATTTGGTTCTTAACATATGGTATCAGAGCTCAAGGTCTTGGGGTTTCGCTGCTACATCTGAGACACCTTGGAATTTTTTCTATAACGTGTTTTCTACAACATTTCAGAAGGAAGGACTTGAAGGATATTTATTAGATGGATCAAGGTACGTTGGTTTAACATTTCACCTCTTGAGGCGTTATACTTTTGGAGATATAGCCTATGCAAGATAGGGTTCTGGAATCATCTTGAACTGAGTCATTGTGGAATTTTCACTATAAACATTTTTCTGTAACTTTTCAGACCCTGAACTCTGGAGAATATTTACATAAATTAGTAAGGTATCTGTGGTAAACATTTCAGCTTCTGGGTCATATTACATTTGTATATACACCCTGTGGAAGATAGGGTATCTAAGTAGTCCTATTGACTAGTCTCAAGAAGGTGTTCTAGGTAAAATAATCATAACTTCTTCCTAGAGTATCCAAATTGAGTGAGACTGGTTTCATTGGATAGTGGCCAGTCTGTAGTATTTATGGTATGAGTTTCAAAATTTGATATCAATTATTTTGTTTAGGGAACACTATACAAGTGAGATCTTCTGGAAAGGCCAAAATATAAAAGTTGTGGGGAAGTTACCATAAATTCCACTTGGCACATCCAATTTTGATTAGAATTGTGGCATTGCAGAGAATAAATATCAGAGAACTACAAAAAATAAAGTTTCATACACATAAGGGCTGAAACTTTGGAGACGTAGAAAAAGAAAGATTGTCTAGCAGAACCACCTCAAAATCAAGGTTCAAAAGTGATACTTGGCCAGCATGCCACCCAAAAAGGGAACTTCTACACCAAACAAGCCTCCAGACAATCCTACTTGGAATATTGATGAAGGTGAAGAAATGCATAGGGACATAAATGATTTACAAAAGAAGATAGTAACAAAATATGAACTACAAGAGATGGAAGCTAAGTTGGAGGCAAAGATAGATGGTTTAAAAGAGGAGATCATGGAAAGATTGAAAAATTTCGTAATAGAGAGGACACCTGAAAGTGAAAATGCATCCCATGAAATTTATGATGAGGAAAGAAGGAAGGTGAATCAAGAATGGATAAACTCTAACTTTGGGTTGAAGACCAACCACGTTCCTAAGATCAAATGAGGAAGTTTGATGGCAAGGACCCTATCACATGGATACTTCAGATGGAGCAATTCTTTGATCTATATAATGTGCCACATACACAAAAGGTACGAATTGCTTCTTTATATTTAGAGCCCAATCAATTTGTATGGTATATATGGATTTGTTCTCACAAATCACTCATCACTTGGACAACTTTCAGGGAAGAAATGATATCACACTATGAGGATACAAGGAGCAATACCTTCTTTAGCCAATTGATAAATCTCAAGAAAAAGGGTTCACTTACAGAGCACATAGAGAAATTCTAAATATTGAATATAAAGGTAATGTATATTCCATATGAGCACTTGATTGATGTATTCACAGGAACTTTAAGGTATAACATTCAACATGAGGTTCACCTTTGGGAACCCAAATCATTGGAAAATGCATTTAGGGTGGCAAGAAATGTTGAAAGTAAAAATATGGAAATGGCTACTAGAAGGACCAATCCTAACATCTATAGAGAGAATAATGTTCCTTCTCCTAAAACACCTCAACCTACAAGGTTGACACCTCAACAATTGGAGGAAATAAAAGTAAAATGTTTATGCTTTAATTGTGACAACAAGTACAGTAAGGGACATAAGTGTGGTGAGAAGAAATTATTCTACATAGATTGTGAAGAGGAAGAAGAACAAGAACATGAACAAGAACCATCTCAAGCTGAAAATGTAGAATCACTTTTGTCTGAAGAGTTGACTCCCATGATATCATGTAATGCATTGGCTAGAATTAGCACTCCTCAAACCCTCAAGATCGAAGGATATATCAAAAAGAGAAAGTTAATAGTCCTAATTGATTTTGGCAGTACTCATAATTTCATTCACTATAAATTAGCCAAAGATATCAATTGCTTTGTATATCCAGCACTAGAGTTTCAAGTAATGATTGCAAATGGAGGAACTATCAATTGCTCAGAAAAATGCAATAAGATCAATCTTACTATGGGGGAATATGTAATGAATAGCCCAATGATTGCTATACCCATTGGTGGTGCTGATGTTGTACTAGGAATCCAATGGTTACAATCATTAGGAACAGTGGCTTTCAATTTTCAAGAACTTTTCATGAAATTTTGATTGGAAGGAAAATAAATTGAGTTAAGAGGTATCACAGGAAAACTCGGTAAGGTGATAAGCTCCAATGGCATGAAAAAATTATTGAAAAATGGGCATCAAGGTTTTATTTCACAACTATTCTCACTAGATGTTCAAACATCTAAGCCATCTATTCCTCTAGATCTCCAAGGGATCATTGATAAGAATTCCAAAGTATTTGAAGATATTCCCAAAGGTCTTCCACCCACTCGAAATCAT